>CAIGRK010323716.1:0-14215 GCA_903798315.1 Fraxinus greggii | reverse complement strand
ATTTTCGCTTCAATCATATATATAAAATATATATCAATAAAAAAAAGGGTAAATCAGCCCCCCAAAAAAAAATGAAAAAATCAAGCAATTTAGCTTTAAATGTATACAATATTGTTACTTGATTTACGATTTTATAGTTGAAGAAGCCTCATTGGTTAGAGCAAGAGTGAACGTCGAGTATAAAAGGGTCAAATTTTGGAGAAGTTGTGAATTTAAGAGGTCTAGGTTTTGATTTAACAGGTCAATTATTGAAGATTTTGAACGCAATTAGTGATTTTTTTTTAAGAAAGAAAGAAATCAAAAATTTATTTTTAGACCCCCTAAAGAGTTGGGCCTGAGGCGGAGGCCTCTTGGATCTCTTCTCAGGTTCCACTATGCATCTATGGATTGATCACAAAGTGAGAAAAAAGAACATATAATTCATATCTTCGAAGACATCACGAAATAAAGATCTAGAAACATATTAAGAAAAATAAACCACAATAAACAACTTATCGACAACTTGTTTTGTTACTCCAGATCATTATATTAAAGAAGAAAAAATTAATATATTTATCAATTTATTTTGGCACACATACATCGCCGAGCTTTAAAATGCTTATGAGTAGTAACTGAATTTTAACACGTTACACTATTACTCACTCACCATATTTCATTAATCATTGAATTTTACAACACTTTTAAGTGATTAATGAAATTTAACATGTTGCACTCCATAACTTATTTACCATGTTTCATTAGTCACTGAACTTATACTTTCGTTACGCTTTACTAACTAAATTTTAAGAAGTTTTTAAGTGGTCACTGAACTTTACTCACTGAATCCAACTATTCAAAAATTAAAAAAAAATTAAGTATAAAATACATATACGAAGATGTTGCCCTTCTTTCCTCTTGAACTACCTTAAAAGAACTCTAAGAATTATATTTTGTTAGACTTGATTAAAATTATTGCCTATAAATTGAAAATTCAGTAACTATTTGAGATTTAATTTTGTATTTTCTTGATTACGATCTCAATTGAAATAAAGAGCCCTTGTTTGATGGTAATTATGAAGAGAAATTTAGGAAAAATGATGTTTTGAATAGTATATTTTGGTTAATTGTGGTTAAAAAGTAGATTTTTTTTTAAATTTACGTGCAAAATATTTTATTGTGTGAATGTGTGGTTGAAAATAAGTATGAAAAATAAAAATCTTTGTTTTAACGGGGAGTCAAATAGGGGCCTAAGTTTTATGTCAATTCAAAGTTAACATTCTTCTTCCCCCTTTAGAATAATTTTTAACAACTACATAAATTAGTAATTTAGAGTTTCATTATCTAGATGGTTTTTATTTTATTTTCTTGATATAATCATAGAAAATCAATTTTACTCGAAAACATCATAAGTTTAGAACCACCGGTGGCAAATTAAGCCCATGTTTGACGACTGTTATTGGAAAACTCTTTTTTTACATATTTTCAACCACATGTTTATATAATAAAATAATCTGCACGTAAACCTAAAATATTTCTTTACTTTTTAGCCACACATTTTTTTACAAAACACTATTTTTCCCCAATTAATGGCCATTAAACAGGAGGCTAAAATTCTGCAAAAAAAAAAAAATATATAAACGTAACAGGTTTATAAGTTTAGTTACTAATGAATATGGCGAATTAGAAATAAAATGCAACACGTTAAAGTTCAATGACCACTCACAATCATTTTAAAGTTGAATGATTAATGAAATATGGTGAGTCGATAATGTAGTGCAACGTGTTTAAGTTTAGTGACTACTTGAAAACATTTTAAAATTCAATGAGTAAAGTATGACGAAAGTATAAATTCATTGACTAATAAAACATGTAACTCCATAAATAAGAACTTGCATTGAAAAAATGTATTCTAAAATAGTAGATTGATGGAGAATACATGATTGAAAAAGAAGGAAAAATTATTGATGTGATGGAAAATATTATTTTATTGAAAAATGTGTGGTTGAAAATAAGTAGAAAAATAAAAATCTTTGTTTTAACGGGGAGTCAAACAGGGGCCTAAGTTTTATGTCAATTCGAAGTTAACATTCTTCTTCCCTCTTTAGAATAATTTTTAACAACTACATAAATTAGATTTAGAGTTTCATTATCTACATGGTATTTATTTTATTTTCTTGATATAATCATAGAAAATCAATTTTACTCGAAAACATCATAAGTTTAGAACCACCGGTGGCAAATTAAGCCCATGTTTGATGACTTTTATTGGAAAACTCTTTTTTTACATATTTTCAACCACATGTTTATATAATAAAATAATCTGCACGTAAACCTAAACTATTTATTTACTTTTTAGCCGTACATTTTTCTACAAAACACTATTTTTCCCCAATTAATGGCCATTAAACAAGAGGCTAAAATTCTGCAAAAAAAATAAAATAAAATAAAATAAACGTAACAGGTTTATAAGTTTAGTTACTAATGAATATGGTGAATTAGTAATAAAATGCAACACGTTAAAGTTCAATGACCACTCACAATCATTTTAAAGTTGAATGACTAATGAAATATGGTGAGTCGATAATGTAGTGCAACGTGTTTAAGTTTAGTGACTACTTGAAAACATTTTAAAATTCAATGAGTAAAGTATGACGAAAGTATAAATTCATTGACTAATAAAACATATAACTCCATAAATAAGAACTTGCATGGTGAACTCCGTGTAGATTAACAATATTTATACTCAATAAATAATTAGATGTGGGATAACTTCCATCTTTAAAGTTACGTGGCATTTTTTTTTATAGTTATTTTAAGAAAATAAAAAGTACTTATGCAGTAATATTTAATGCATAGATAAAACTTACTGGAGACTAATTTTTGAATTGACTTTAGGTTCATCAAACATCAGCACCGTATAGACATGCTCGACTAGGAAAATCAATGTAATGGCACTAAGAAAGAAAGAAACTAATTTTTACCAACTGTTTTGTCAGCTAATTCTTGGTCCCTAGTGTAGATTAAAATTAATTTTTTAGTAAATTTTGATAGAATTAATAAAATGTGTCATTAAAAAATTGTGAATTCCATAATTTTGGGGTTAAAATTATTTATTGATTTTGACTTAAATTTTTTTATCAAATTTTAATCTATCAAATTTTAATCCATACCAAATGTGACTTCATGACTCGTGCTTGTTGTATACCATTGAATCTTGTCCTTCATGCTAGAATGAGATGTTGTTTGATGGCCTTTAATTTGGAAAAACTATGTTTTGAATAGTACTTTTTGGAAAATGTGTAGTTAAAAAGTATAGAAAAATATTGAATTTACGTACAAAATATTTTATTGTATGAATGTATAATTTAAAATGAATATGAGAAATAAAGTAAATTAAAAGCCACCAAACATTGGCTGAATAATTGGCAATGGCATGCTAGTAAATAGAGTGGAGCTCCGTCCCACACACACACACACACACACATTATCATTTTAAGGTGTGCTTCGCCAAACGTAAAAGAATCTATATTTTCATTTATTTCACATCACAAGAAAAGGATTACATGCATCTCTCCAAGCAAATAACTGTCTTCGTAAAATTTGAACACAAGATCAGCAAAGAAAGAAATAGAACATTGGTGTTGTTAAAAATAATGATACTATATCAAGAACACATTAGGTTCAATTCAGAGTAACCTCTTCCCCACATCCCCAATTCCAACACTCCCCCCTCAACTCTCGGACTACATAAACAAGTAGAAACCATCAAGATATTGATGTGACCCTGACTGAGTGATCAGCCGACCCAGTCAAGAAGATGGGCAACGTCGGATGCCAGTCCACTGTTGTTATAGGTCCACTGTGAGAAAGAGTTCTCATTCCATTCATATGACCTCGAACCTGTCCACAGGAAAGGGAATATACATCATGGAGCCCTCTTGTTATAGAACGACAAAAGAAGCTTATATCTAGAGTAAAAAAAAGCTATTTATTTTGGAAGTAAATCTCACCTTATTTCAAATAAAGTAACAAACTTATTTCCAAATTTGACCAATGAAATAAATTATTCACAACAAAACATATCCATTTACTTGTATGTAAACTTTTTAAGCTTGGGCAAAACATGGTCGATATGTTGCAAGCAAAGAAACAAAGCTAGTTATATGCAACTGTGTAATTAGAGAAACATTTACCTGGTATATGGGTGCGCTTACTGAATTAGATGTCACCAGAAGTTTTTGCCCTTTAGCATCTAATGCCATTTCATGTTTAAACTGTGATGAATTCTCAGGGTCGTAGAATCTACAAAAACAAAAAGATTAGAATAGACTACACGTTTGTCACAGGTTATGACAGTTCAAAATTCTTTAGTCGCCATACGAAACTATCTTGCCAGATTATTTCAATTATCAAAGGTCAATTTTCTGACAAACAGATCCAACAATCATTGTTTAGCAATCTTAGTATGCATCATGGCTGAAGAAACCAATTTCCTCACAAGATAATGTGCGTGTGTGGGTCATTTCATAATAGTATAATGGACACTACAAAAAAAAAATAATAATAATAATAATAAATAAATAAAAATAAAAATCCTCCTACCTGTTGCAATTTCTTGACCAAAGAATTTTACCTCTACTTTGCAAGCTCCATTCAATTATCTGTTAAACCCAGTACAAAGTCAGATTCACTAAATGCTTAATGCCAATTTTTACAGGCGTAAAAAGGGACCCAATGGTATCATAAAAGAGACTTCAATGTATAACTGATTGTTGCTAAAACTTATTGCCTTTCCATCGGTGCCCAAGCTAAAGATACTGGTCTCATCAGGCCCGAAAAGAACAGAACCAATCGCCGAATCATGAGCAGGCCACCCAGTTACTTGCAGGCCAGCAGACATATCTTTCTCTAGTTAAGGCATATCTATTTATTCATAAATCTGAGATTATTAGAGCTGTGATTGATGTGTGAACAATTCCATTCTGTTGAAGATTAAAAAGGATACCAAACATATGAATCATTCCATCAGTTGCAGCAGCTGCTAAAAGCTTTCCATTGTGATTAAAACACAGTGAAGTAATTGCTGGTGGATCTTTACCAAGTGGAAGCACTGCCTTAAATAAAATTGAAAGGAATTAAGACCTTATAACTTTTATCCAGAACGATAAAAGGGAACAAGTTTAGAGTAAAAGGACTTCTGCATTCACGCACAATTTTTTCTGCAACACTAAACACGTACCATGGCCTTCCATGTCCTCATATTCCATACAGTTAATGATGCGAAGCCAAGTTTATCATAATAACTCGTCCCCTGCCTGCAAACATGATGTAGAATATATTGTTGAAGAATTGGATCAAAATGGGAAAAAAGTAACAGTGTACAGAGAACATCTGAATTTTGGTTTCGGCTCATAATAGCATTCCGGAAAGAGGATGACGACACGAGTAATACGCATTGCTATGTCATGACGTACAACGGATTTTGGCCATCCGAATTCGTTTAGGACTCGAAAACTAATTTTAAAGTTTTAGTGCTATTTTTGTCATTTAGTTTATTTTGAACTCCTTTTTAATTTTAGTTTGTTTAAATTAGGTTTTCATTAGTTTTAGTCCTATGAAACTAGGTTCTCATGTAAACACTTATAATTAAAGGGCTATCTCATTGTTTTTTTATTATCTTTCATTAATAAAATTCGTGAGTTTAATTTTTCATAATTTGGTGGATTCCAAAATTCGTGTTCTTAAGGTTTTTGCTTGAATTCCTTATTTCGCGTTGCGTCCAATGGTATACTATATCTTTGATTCATAATCATGGGTGACGTAGCAATTACTAGGGCAGATTTGGACGCAACAAACCGATATCTTGACGATCTTACTACTTAGACCTAAGAAATTCGTCAACTGTTTCTATAGGACGTTGGAAACAATGGGCAGAATGAACAAGCAGCAAACAACAATGAACAGATCGCTGAGCCTATAGTTTGGGGACGAAATAATATGAATCGTGTAGTAGAAAAAAGCGAATCGGAGTAAGAGGAGTTTTTAGCGGTGCTGCGTGATCAACAAAATCGAAATACCTTTGATGATTATCGGATTAAAGCAAATACCCCGTTCTTTGGTAACCTGAAAATCAAGGAATTTCTGGATTGGTTGATGGAGGTCGAATGGTTTTTCGAAATTATGGATGTGTCAAAGGACAAGATGGTTAAGGGGATGGCGTTCCGTTTCAAGGAGACAAGAAAGAGTCCGATTCGGACTTGGATAAAGATGAAGCAGTGTATGATGGGTCGGTTCCTACCTGCAGATTACGAACAAATTTTGTATCATGTGTACCTGGGATGCGCGCAGGCAGTCGCACAGTATCGAACTATACCAACGAATTTATGCGGTTGGCAGAGCGATAGAATCTGTCAGAATCCAAAAATCAGAGGGTAACTAGGTATACCAATGGTTTGAAGGTTGCTCTTCAAGATAGAATTGGGTTGCAAAATATCTGGACATTGCAGGAAGCCATTAACATGGCGACGAAGGCTGAGATGATGGAATCTGACAAGAGGGCGACCACCTACAGGAGCGTTTCCCCACCTGCTGAACCATCATCATTTGTTCCTTTGGACAAAGGGAAGGCCCCACTACAAACTCTAGCCAACTCTAACAGAGCAATGGTTTGGAAACAGAGGTCAAACCCAAGGTAAATCTCAGAATGCAAATTCGTATGCCAAGCCCTCAGGATATATTTGTTATAGATGCCACAAACCCGAGTATTGTTCCAATAATTGCCCGGAAAAAAAGTAGGTCAATTTGGTGAAGCCAGATACAGTGGATGAGGAAGAAGATACTAAAGTGGAATATGAGTATGTAGGAGTTGAGTTTGCTGTTGAGGAAGGTGTGGAGAGGCTTACTTTGGTATTGTAGTGGATCCGTTTGTCACCTAAGGAGGAAGGGCATCGTCACTACATTTTCGATATCTTTGTTATGTCAAGAATAAGGTGTGTGAAGTGATTATAAACAATGGAAGCCATGAAAATTTTGTGTCGCAGAGGCTGGTAAATTTGTTGAAATTACCTACTGCGAATCATCCTATACCTTATTCCCTTGGTTGAGTGAAGAAAGGTCTATTCCCTTGGTTGGGTGAAGAAAGGTCCTCCTGTTTACATTATTGAAACTTACAGAGTACTATTTTCCATTGGTAAGCATCATAATGATGAGATTGTGTGATGTTATAAATATGGATGCTTGCCATATCCTACTAGGTCGTCCATGGTAGTTTGATGTGGATTCAACTCTCAAGAGGCGTGACAATGTGGTACTCCTTTCATGGAGCATTCATAAGATCGTTGTGGTTCCTCTAAAAAAATCAAATAATTCTTATCAACAACGAACAAAGAGTTTCCTTACCTTCACAAATAATGAGAAGGAGATTGTAGATTTTGTAAGAGAGTATGATTGCAGTGGTGGTTAAGGGCCTTTTTACTGCAAATAAGGAAGAAGAGAGTACTTCCGCTGAGGTACAAGAGATATTGACAAAATTTCAAGATTTGGTCTCCGATGAACTGCCGAATGAGTTATATCCTATGAGGAATACTAAGCACCAGATTGATTTGGTATTTGGGGCTAGTCTTCCAAATTTGCCTCATTATCGAATGAATCTGAAAGAGAATGAGATATTGAAGGAGCAAATTGAGGGGTTGTTGAGGAGAAGATTTATAAGAGAGTATGAGTCCGTGTGCAGAGTACTTATTCTCTTAGTGCTAAAGAAGGATGGAAAGTGGGGTATGTGTTGACAGTTGTGCCATCAAAAAGATAACAGTGAAATACAGGTTTCCTATTCCACGGTTGGAGGACATGCTAGACATACTTGGTGGATCTAAGATCTTTTCAAAAATAGATCTTCACAATGGTTACCACCAGATCTGCATTAAACTAGGGGACGAACGGAAGACTACCTTCAAGAGCAAGGATGGACCTTATGAATGGTTGGTGATGCCATTCGGGCTGTCAAATGCCCCGAATACCTTCATGAGATTGATGAACCAGGTTCTTCGTCCTTTCATTGGGTCATTTGTTGTAGTTTATTTTGATGACATATTCATTTACAATAAGTCAAAAGAAGATCACTTGGTGAATTCAGGCAAGTCCTAGATGTTTTGAAGGAGAATCAATTGTAGATCAACCTGAAGAAGTGCACTTTCTGTACATGTAAACTGTTGTTCCTAGGCTTTGTTTGTGAAGAGGGTCTACAGGTGGATGAAGAGAAGACGAGCAATCCGAGATTGGCCAACACCAAAATCAGTTTCTGAAGTAAGGAGTTTTCATGGTTTAGCAACCTTCGATAGGCGATTTATCAAGAAGTTTAGCACTATTGTGGCACCACGCACAGAATGTTTGAAGAATGGGAGATTCAGGTGGGAGAGGAGAATTATAAAAGTTTTGACTTCATCAAGGAAAAGCTGTGCATAGCTTCAGTATTAGTCTTGCCAAGTTCGAGAAGATCTTTGAGGTGGAGTGTGATGTTAGTGGTGTGAGTGTTGCGGTTGTCCTTTCCCAATAGAAGAGACCTAGTACAAAATGAGTTTGTGTTGTTCACTGATCACCAAGCCCTGAAGTTCATTCATAGTCAGAAACATATCAACGGAATGCATGCTTGATGGGTGACTTTACTCCAAAGATTAAACATAAATATGAGAATTCGAATAGAGTTGCTAATACTCTTAGCTGGAGAGCCTCGTTGCTAGTCACATTGACACAGGAAATTGTTGGATTTGAGCGCTTGAAGGAACTATATGCAGATGATTGTGACTTGAAGGAGATTTGGAGCGTGTAAATTGTAAAGCAGCGACAAATTTCTATATCAACGATGGATATTTGTTCAAAGGCAACCAGCTTTCCATTTTCGTTTCATCTCTGCGTGAAAAGTTGATTCGAGATCTACATAGTGGAGGTCTAAATGGACACTTGGGGCGTGACAAGACTACCAATTTGGAAGTTAGGTATTATTGGCCACAATTGAAGCGATATGTTGGAGTTATAGTCAGAAAATGCTATATTTGTCGAGTGTCAAACGTCAAGTGCAGAACCCGGGTTGTACATGCCACTTACTATTCCTTAGGGCACATGGCAAGATCTTGCTATGGGGCGTAGATTCTGTTTTTGTGGTGGTTGATAGGTTCTTCGAGATGGCTCACTTTATAGCTTGTCGGAAGACCTCAGATGCATCACATATTGCCAAACTATTTTTCAGGGAGGTTGTTCGATTGCATGAAGTTTCCAAGTCTATCACGTTAAATCGGGATTGTGAAAGTTGTTTAGGACGAATTTGAATCGAAGAAGCACTGTCCATCCTCAGACTGTTGGTCAAACCGAAGTCACTAACTGTATCCTTGGAAGTATGGTTCGAAGTGTTGGTGGAGATAAGGCCAAACAATAGGATCTTGCACTACCTCAGGTCGAGTTTGCATACAATAGCGCAATTCATAATGCTACAGGTAAGTCCCTGCTCGCTATTGTGTATATAGAGGTTCCTTACCGTGTTGTGGATTTAGTGATGTTGTCCAGGGGCAATAATAAGTGTGGCTGTAGAACATTTGGCAGAAGAGGTGCTAGCATCCGTGATGAAATAAAGCAAAAATTGGAGAAGACTAATGCAAAGTAAAAGGCAACGGTAGATTCATATCGACGGGACAAATAATTTCAGGAAGGAGATTTAGTGATGTGTTTTTGAGAAATGAGAGGTTTCCCATTGGTACTTTACAACAAGCTGAAACCAAGAAAGTATGAGCCTTTCAAAGTGCCTAAGCGGATTAACAACAATGCCTACATTATTGATTTACCAGCTTCTATAGGTATTTCTCGAACGTTTAATGTGGCAGATTTATATAAGTTCCATAAAGATGATGAGCCTTTATATCTAGATTATAACTCAGGGTCGAGTTCTTCGGAGGTGGAAGAGACTGATGTAGAACATATTGTTGACGAATTGGATCAAAATTGGAAAAAAAGTAATAGTACAAAGTCTGAATTTCAGTTTGGGCTAATAATAGCATTCTGGAAAGAGGCGACGATACGAGTAATACTCATCGCTATGCCATGATGTACGATGATTTCGGCCATCCGAGTTCGTTTAGAACTCGAAAACTAATTTTTTAAGTTTTAGAGCTATTTTTGTCATTTAGTTTATTTTGAAATTTTAGTTTGTTTAAACTTGGTTTTCATTAGTTTTAGCCCTATTAAACTAAATTTTCATGTAAATCCTTATAGATAAAGGGTTATCTCATTCTTTTCTTTTTATTATTTTTCATTAGTAAAACTCGTGAATCGTGAGTTTAATTTTCATAATTTGGTGGATTCCAAAATTCGTGTTCTTAAGATTTTCGCTTGAATTCCTTGTTTCACATTGCTTCAAATCATAATGAAAGGTTTTTATGGCATGAACAGATAATAGTAGACATTGCACATAAGATTTTTCCATAACAAGAGAAAATATAAAGGCACTATTCATCGGGTCAGCATTTTTATCAACAGCATAATATGCCACAAAATACTCAATAACAGTCAGAGAATCATTCAGCCTAAACATTGGAGACATCATAAGAGCTCCATTGATGTATTGAATAAAAGTTCTGCTGAATTTACCTTCTGGACGCTGCCGCAGAAACAAAAATCGGTTCCACAGGGCTGCATTTCAGGTCCAATATACTGAATGATAAAAATATCAATTAAAAAACCACAAAATGGTATGTGTTCATTCTTCCCATGCTAATGCTGGGAGAAGTTTAAGCAAGGAAGAGTGAGGGGCAGAGGGTGAGAGAAAGGGAAGACAGAGTAGGACAAAAGAAGAACAACAGGAGAATTGAGAACCTTGGGTATGCTTCAGCTGAGTTGAGATCACAAACAACTCGTTTTGCATCAACATTCCATGCTTTAATGCCTCCATCAGCAGTGCCTATGAGTAGCTTTAGTCAAATAAACAATCAAATGCATATCAAATGTCCACTCTCAAATAATCAAAACATAATTCTATAAATCTTGACAAACAATTATCATCTTTGCGTGCACATACCAAACGATCTGACTTGCAGTCCCACTCGAGAGACATGATCTCCGCTCCACAATAGATGGTTGCATTTTTAGATGCTGGTGCTGATGAATCGTATGTCCATATCCTTCATTAAACACATGGAATCAGAAGAAGATCAAAGAGTTTGCAACTCTTCTATAATTACTAACTTGGAGTTGAAGTGAACTACAACTTTATCAAATGTAATCCTTGGTTTTCTTGGGAGTATATTGCCACCTCTAACAAATATATACCTCACAGTGCCATCCATAGAAGCACTTGCAATATTGTCTCCAGTTGCAGAAAAGCGAGAACAGTTGATTGGATTTGTGTGTCCCAGGAATGTGTCCTACAAATGAAGGATGATACAAACTTCAAGTGAAAAAATAAAAAGCAAGTAATAAAGTCGCAAAAAGGTCTTAAAAGAGGCAAAAGAGAGATACAATATTTCTTAAAAATTAAAACTTAAGAATTCGTTATGATTTTTAACCTAGAAAACTTTACCTGGAAAACTGCTTTCACTTCTGGAAACTTTTCTTCTCCTTCTACGTTTGAGCCACTTTCTGTAACCCACAATTTATAGTCACTATATCAAATTCCTTCACGACCAAAATCATCGTGGAGTTCAAAACAAATTAAGGCCATCTTATTCCAAACTCTTGCATTCAAATAATAAATAACCAACCAGTCGCTCAAGATATCTCTCTGACAAACTATATTATCATTCAGATCGGCACCTCATAGCAACTCTTAATTGGTTATGGCAATCAAACTCAAGCAACTCCTCTACCTAAGCCCTTTTTTGAGCCCCATTTTTGTAAGAAAATGTATTTTGGAATAGTGATTTTTTGGAGAATGTGTGGTTAAACAATAAGGAAAAGTTTTTGATTTACGTGTAAAATTATTTTATGAGAGAACGTGTGATTGAAAATAAATTTTGAAAAAAATGTATTTTTAAAAAAATGGGGACCAAACATAAGCTAAATATTGTAAATCATCCCATAATACATTATTCCCGATCAGAAAACCTTTTAGAAAGATATATAGGTTAGTTAACTTCATTGTTATCACACAAAATTCCATCTAGGGCCAAAAAGCCACATATGTAGGGCACTCTTTTGACCTCTTCTAGAAGTGGCAATCGTGCCGAGTTGCTTGACAAGGCTCGATACGCAAGCCGAGAAACCCACAAGCAGGCTCGGCGAGTCACGAGCTCAAGCCTAAAATGACACTGTTTGGTCACTTTAAGAAAAGTTTACAACGGTTTTCACAAACTTTTTAAAGTGGCTGCGGACACTGAAATTTCTTTCTTCTATAAATACCTCACAATTACAAACCATTTTTTCACACAACAATCAACAAACTATCTACTCTCTTCTACATTCTCTCTATAATCAAAATGTCAAATTACTATCAATTATTCAATTCTATTAAATACATCATATAGTTTCTATTACATTCATTTTTATATCTATTAAAATACATTCTCTCAATTCTATTCTCTATACTACATTCTACATTATCCAATTTATACATTTCATCTTCATTCAAATTACATTCTCTACTATAATTCAATTTTATCTTATTCTTAATATACATTCTATTCTATTACATACACATGGATCCTAATACTTTTATTCACGGTTTACTTGGTAGCCACTCACCTATAACGTCACAATCTCAATTTCACGATGAAATTGCCAATCTCAATGATGTCCCCATTCTCGACGATTTTCCTCACAAAAATAGTCATAAAATTGATTTGAGTGACTGATGAAGACGGTGCCCAGCCAAAACAAGAAATTTCTGATGTAAGAGGGAAGCGAAAGGGAAAAAATTATCTAAGTGCTGGAATACTTTAAATGGATCCAAATGGGTCGTACAGGTGATGGAGTTCAAGAGTGTAATGCAGTGTGTAAATACTGTCAAACACGATTAACACGGCGAAACTGTATTGATACTACCCACCTCAATCGTCACTGCCTCAAATGTACAGACAAACATAGACTTGTTAGTGGATCTTAAACACAATTGCAATTTGATACTCCTTCCAGTTCCGATTTGTATGCATTCGGAGGAAAAAACTCGTGAAGGAATGGTGAAGTTCATTGTTGGTGCTGAGTTGCCGCTAAACATAGTGGACAACAACCATTTCACAACATTCGTGAGAGAATATCTTCAATTAAGGTACGTCGAGGTAGGTAGAAACACTCTTCGTAATGGTACCTTAGATTGTTTCATTAAAACCAAGAATCAATTGATCTACGATTTACAGAAATATGATGGTGCTATCTTGTTTACTTCAAATTCATCGTAAGGTATTAATAAAAAAAAAAAGATCCAATTTAGTTACAACTGCACACTACATAGACCCAATTTGGGTTATGCATAAAAAAATAATTTCTTTTAAGATAATTGAGTTTCCTCATAATGATAACAACATTTTTAATGCTCTTATGCAAATTATCAAAAAATATCGTTGTGAAAGTAAAATTCGTTCTTTTACGTTTGACAATGTGTTCATAAGATGGTTATAGATAAACTTTGTAGGGTTCTTAATCTTGATTTTGGTGATTTTTTATTTCATGTTTGTTGTACATGTCACTAATATATAGCACCATATCACCAAGTAGGAAATAAGAATTTAAGGAATATCGTACACGATTTGACCAAGATTCCAAAAAAAATTGACATAGGGCATATATGAAACTACGCTTACTTATTATTAAAATCATGTGAAAGATATGAATATTTAATTATTGAATTTTATAGCTCTAGACATATAAGAAATGATGATGAGTCTGTTTTGATTGATGTTGATTCGCATTTAGCCTTTACAGTCAAAAGATTTTTCACAAAATTTTATGATTCCACAACTATCGTATATGATGTATATTACCGTGCTAGTTTCAAAGTTCTTGAAAGTATTTTTTCCATTACAAGAACTTTTAGGGTCCTTTTAATTGTAAGGGTAGAAAATAGATGGAAAGAAAATGAATTACAGAGAAAATAATTGACTAGAACTTGTTTTCCAGAGAATTGTTAATTAAGTGCGTTTGATTAGCATAATTTTTCACCCGAAAAATTTTTAAATTTTGGATCTTTTTGTGTTCGTATGGCTTAGTTTTACATGAAAATTGTCTATTAAAGTGAAAAAAAATTTTACAACTGGATATATAA
>CAIGRK010323659.1:0-12849 GCA_903798315.1 Fraxinus greggii | reverse complement strand
TCTTTCTCTTCCTGTTTCTTCCTATTGATTCTACATCACTTCTCCAAAATTCTTATTCATCCCCCTTATGTCTCGCAATTTAGACTATGTCATTACCTAAAAACATACCTAAGGACCTCACCTCGGATATGACTCTCAAACCCATCAACGACAAAAAGAAGAAGATAAGAACTCAAAGTAGAACATATAGTAACAGGAAATTGTCTAACTAGGTCTCAAACTCATAATTGATTCAAAGGTATCATTAGGCTAAATTATATATTTCATCCCCAAACCTTTAAACCTCATTACACTTTTTCCCTCAACCTTTTTTGTAACATTTTTTAACCTTAACCTAAGCCTATGTTTAGTTCATGTTTATAAACACTCAAGCCACATTTTATCCACACATTTCGAGGGATCCACAAATACTACCCACTTATCTACCACTCATTTCTATATTTATTATTTATATCATTTATAAACACTTCCCAAATAATTTTAAGTTAATTAAAGTGGTTTGTCCTCGGAGACGGTTTCTATTAAAAACTTAAATGACAGAATTTCGTTACACTTAAATTAACAAGAAAAGGATATTCTAAATACACGTGGAAAAAAAAAAGGAACAAAATAAAATTTAAAATATAGGCAAGAAATAAAGTAACAGCAAAATCACTTCATCCCTCCCACCCCATCCGACTAATCACTTTGTATTACAGTTAATCAATGACTAATTGATTCAACTGTTGTAATGATTGCAAAATACGACTTATGCAATTTTCTCGAAATTTATGCAACAACTCATTTATATTATGAGCTTCTAAAATGAGATTGTGAAATCACAAAGCATCAAGCAGGATAAAGATGTTTCAACTGTAACAACAGCAAAAAATTAGGCCTTATTCCATCATTCTGTCACTTCATTATCAAACTTCCATGTAGGGATGGCAAAAAACCCTTTCAACCCGATACCCGTGGAGACCCGCCTCGAATGGGGAGAGGATTACCCGCCTAACCGGGTAAACGAAGCCATGGTCATTACCCCAAAACGGGTATAGGGCGGGGATGGGAAGCATAGTTCCCGCCCCACCACCCGCCCAGCTTAAAGTTAATTTCAAATTTAAGTTCTTATCGAACAAAAATAATAAAATTTATCATCATTTTTAAAGAGGACATAAGTTATTTTTAACAAATTAGTAAAAAAATAATAATATTTACTAACTAAAGACATAAAAAAAATCAAAAAATAAAATGCCCTACCCCAACCCGTTTTAACCGGGTATGGGATGGGAAAAGGTAACAAAAATACCCGACAGGACGGGATGGGAATCGTCGATTCGTCTCATACCCGCCCCTTTGCCATCCCTACTTCCATGTGCCCATATTTAAGGATCCTACCCCAATGAGTTTCAGCACGGTTCAAGAAATAATGATTTGTTATCCTAAGTAGAAGTACAATTATTTGGTGAAGTCACAATTCCCTCATACATGCATCTAAGATACTCTACAGACACAATGAATTATGTGAAACATTCATTCTAAAACATTAAATCCAATTTTATGATTTTCTCCTTGAATAACATAAAACCTGAAAGTTTCTGCTCAAGAAAAATTGTTCAATCCCGCAAATTATGAGGTTGTGTATAATGCATGTATTAGTTTTCAACATGTACACTTTTGATCAAACCCCAGCTTCCAACACACATGCTTTTAACCATATCCCAGAAAAAATATAAATTTACTGAGTTCATGTGGGTATAACACATGTATTAGTTTTCCTTCGACGTGTGTAGAACACTACAAGAAATTAGAAAATTATAAGAAAAATAAATAGGTTGCATATACCTATAGTTTTATTTTTCACAATATATCTGCTCGCACTCGATTTCCATATTGCTTGAATCCATTATCATTTTTGTTTAAAAAAAAAAAAGAAATATCTATTTAGCTCTACAGTAAAGAACTCAGAATCAACAAAAAAATAATACTCAAAATACCTTGAAAATGCAGGCTTGGGGCTTTACATCACTGCCATCTCCATCTCGATCCACCACATTAAATGTGATCATTATAGGAACTTTAGCCGCTGATTGTAAAGGAATTCCGCTGTCGACCTGAATACCTCTTACAAGTTTATTAGGAGCAGTAGGCAGATAGAGATCATCTCCTTGCATTTGAATTTTCTCCAACTCCCTATTTCAACATTTAAAAAATTGTGAGTTTGGTTTCCAATTTGACTAAAATTTAGGCATTTGAACATACACAAATGTTAAAAGTAATTAGCGGCATGTTAACAAGTAAAAAGAAGCACCTCCGTATGCCCGCTCGCCTTTCCTCCTTCGGAAGATGAAAGAGAACACCGGATATAGATGTGACCTTGTCGAAGAAATCAAATTCTCTTTGAAACAAATCAAGGGCTTTAGGATTAAAACCATCAATTATATGTTGCTTAACAACTGGCAATAGTGCTTGGAATGAACTATTCTGCAAAAAGTAAAATAAAATGCACCAACACTACTGATGTGAGACAATGTGCAAAAAAACTTTGTTATAGTAAAAACATATCATCAGAATTAAATAGAGGTTAAAAAATAGATAGTTTGCTTGTGTTTGACACCCATTTNCCATCAATTATATGTTGCTTAACAACTGGCAACAGTGCTTGGAATGAACTATTCTGCAAAAAGTAAAATAAAATGCACCAACACTACTGATGTGAGACAATGTGCAAAAAAACTTTGTTATAGTAAAAACATATCATCAGAATTAAATAGAGGTTAAAAAATAGATAGTTTGCTTGTGTTTGACACCCATTTTTGGGGGAAAAAATGAATTCTGGAATAGTGATTAATGGAAGAATGTGTGGTTGAAAAGTAATGAAAAGTTTTAAATTTGTATGTAATATTATTTTATTTGGAGAATGTGTGGTTGAAATGAAGAAAGAGAAAAAAATGAGAATGAGAATGGATGTCAAATATATACAATTTTTGTGCCGTGGATTAAACTTCACAGTATAATGACATACTTGAAAATGCTAAAATATCCCTTCATTAATATGAGCATGCGAAAAAGCCCAAAAACCTACAGGAGGGAGGGAGGTAGAATAAGAATACTGTTGCATTAATAAATTTGATTGCTTGGGAATATGTTGTCCTGAGTTCAGTCAAACACGATATTCATACTCATTACTTTCGATGGACCAATAAAATAGCAGCTAAAACATATAAGCAAAATTATTACTACATATTTGAATAATGGAAGAAACCAATTTACCAGAATTTCATTTTTACAAGGATTTTGTGGAGGCTAAAACTCGTGCGACCCGTGTATAAATCAGCTAAAATACAACCCACAATAGAGAAAATGCAACTCTCTTCCATACAATCAGTTAATAGATGAACAAATACCTTTGCGTAGTCTGCATCTTTCCCTGGCTCTGGAACATAAGTCTCACCCTGCAATTTATTTCACATAATGCATGTCAAACCTAGGCTAGAGCATGCTCACACTGTCCAAGAGACAATATTACTAACTGCTTTACCAATTTAGATAATAAAAAACTGCCAACTTTCCCACCTGTAAATGCCATATCAAAATATGGGCAAAAATATCGCTCCTTTGTGTAGCTCTGAGCAAGTATCCCTCAACTAACCTCTGAAAATTAGAATTTTCCAGTACGTTAAAAGAGTTTTTTTTTTTAATGCAGATGCAGAAAGCAGAACATATGGCTGTCACTTTGGGGTGGGTCAAAAGGAGAAACTAGAAACTGCAGAACATAAAATTAGATGTTACTTCCAGTTAATCATTTTCACTTTCTTTTATGGGCATGAAGCAGTAATTCATTATCTGAAGTTCTGATTTTTGTTGAGAAATGTATTTCTTGCAGTAACGATGGCATCAACTGTACAAGAATAAATTCCATGTCCAAGCTTATCTACTGATAGTTTGATTATATTGTGAAAAACCTCTACAGGTTGTTTGATTATATTGTGAAAAAGATAATATTTAAATAGTAGCTACATTGAGTCAAGAACCTACTTCATCATCGTATCTTAGAGCCTGCACAAGCTGAGGCATGAAGAACGTCACTCGCTCAGGTGGATAAGATTCCAACACCCTGAGAACATAAGCCATGACTCGTGGATGACCTTTATAAGCAGGAGTAAGGAACTCCAAAGCCTGAGTGATTGAACAAGCTGCCCAATGTGGCAATTGCTGCAGAAGTGAAGAATTTTCATCAACTGCCTTTGGGGTAACAAAATATGGCAAAGCTTCAGGAATGTTGCGGATCTCCAATATATGTGACTGTGACATGAAAACAAAAGCATGAAGCAAAGTTAGTCTTCCAGTGTGAATAAACCAAACAAAGAAGGTTTATTTCAGAGCATAAATATCATGATGGATTTTATCTGAATATAACAAACTAAAAACAACTTGCTTCTGTGTCCAGAGTGTTAGAAGCACGTGACAGCATAAACAAGACATTTAACTCGTGCACACACAAACATTTAAAAACTGAAACTTCAACAGAACAAAAATCTTATGTATAACATGTACCCGATGTCAAAAATAAATTAAATTAAGAACATCAAATTAAGATATAACTTCAAGACTTTATATGCAGCTTAATTTAAACAGTTCTGGAGAACCAATAATTATTACCACAAATAAAATCTAACATATAATTCTTGAGTTGATGAACAGTATCACAAGAGGTGTGCATTATAACTTTCAGGAAAAATCTCTAAAATCCATGCCCAGGAAGCATTAATCTGAACATGATTATTATTTAAAAGTGAATAATCAGTTTAGTTCTTATTTTCTATTAAAATTAGCTTTTCTTCATAATTAAATACTGATAAGCGAACTGGTAAGACCACACTAGAAAATTATATAAAAAGTAAAAACATAAATGCCAGATTTTCACGAGATGATATCATAAAGCCTTCCTTCTAGAAGTATAATGATGTTGTCATTTCATCTTTTTAAACCAATATAAAGATATAGCTTCACAAGGAGCAGACACATATGTTAGCACAGTGATTTTATTAGAAGTAATTATGTGAAAAGTTATTTTATTTTATTTTTTTTTTTTGGAGAATGTGTAGTTAAAAATAGGAAAAAGTTTTGGGTCCACGTACAATTTTTTTTTTGTTACGTAGGGAGAATGTGGTTGAAAATGAGTGGGGAAAAGTGCTTTTGAAAATAGGAAAATCAAACAAGGACTTAAATTACAAATAGTCAGACTCCCATTTATATAGAAGATTCATACTTACATGAAAAGTAAGTGAATTGCAGAAGAGTTTTTCAAATTGCCATATTAATAAGCAGGATTCCAACCATTAATCAGAACTTTCAGTATGTTAAATATTCTATGCTTACATTTTTCAGATTGACAAAACTTTATGTTAACAAACACAACCTTGAAGTACTTGTGTTAAAGGGAGACAAATATTTGTTTTTCTAACTGTAGCAAATTCTATCAACATACTTGAACCAGCTGAGTAAGTTCAGACTTCAGAGTCGAATTTGTTGGAAATCTTGCTGCCAAAGATAGAGCAATTCGAGGATCAATGGTGAAGGCAGTCCTTGCATAATCAATCCACTTCTCAGAGCTGATTTTGAGCCGAGAAGTACTTTCCCTGAAAATTTCATAATTACACAGGACAATTAGGAACTCCAATAGTGTTACCAGATTCATTGAAAGAACTCAAACATCAATTGAGAATTACTTGGGACCAATAGGTTGTGCCCAAACATCAAGCCTGTCAGCCTCATGCTGGCATAGCATCAGAAGCAACTGACGCCGCTTCTCTCGTCCAACAGTATAGTTCTCAATCTGACCCCAGACAGGGTGACACTGATCCTTCTGCAAAAGGGAATAAAAAAGTTTCGTGTCCAATCTCTTTACAAACAGCATATTGTGTACACCAAAGTATGATTCAAAGGAATTTAATGTCATTCTTCTGGCAGAAAAAGGTTTCTGGATAGTAGGAGCTAAAAAATTCGAGGGTTCAAGTGAACTAATCTCACCACACCATTAAAAGAGCTACCGTTTTCGAGCCCCCGTCCCTTGGAATCATGCTGGGAAGTGTCCAACCTCTCACTTAAAAGATGATGGACAAATACAGAAAGTGATTGAACTTCACTCTGAGCAAAATTGTTGTTATTCAAATCATACCATTCAGGTTCATGAGCAAACCACCCCAATGAGGCCCTGTACTTGAAAAGATATATAATTAAATTTTTTTCAGACCTTGCAGGAACTTCAACATTTGATGGAAAACTATAAAGTAGATGTCTTATCTCAATGCAACCGTAAATAGGGAAGAGAGAATAAATATGAGAGATTAAAGAGTTAAAGAAATAGTATCTTAGAAGTCATATTAAGAACTTCGATGATAACTGTGGACATACACAAAGTTATGTACAAGACAAAACTGTAGAACTGCAGGTATATTGACACTTACATGCACACATTTTTGGGTAATGAAACATGTTAACAAAATACTGTCAGTTATTACCCAAATAATGTGCCATCATTTCAAGAGTTTCATGCCACCTACATGAACGAGAAACTTGGTACTACAACTTTCAATGCATATCAATAAAAAAGAAATTGCTAATCCCCCATTAATTACAGAAAAAAAAGAGAGTGATTTTTACGAGTCATCGTTGAACTCAGATGCTAATATTTTTATGGTTTGAACTTTTTATACTGATAGCTCTTTTATTAATGTTTTTCTCGGGGCTTTGTGTATAGTTTGTGCCTGTTAGAATCATCTTAAGCAAAATATTTTTACACAGGAAAACAAAAAAAAAGAAAGAAAGCAAAGGGAGAGGGGCTAGTGAGCACAAGTTATTTTCTGCTTCATAGCTACTAACAATTATATTGAACATATACACAAGGAAAAAAGGGTAACGCGTTAGTTTAACTGTACAGGATTTCCACTCGAATATCCATGTAATATGAGCATAATCATCAGTTCCCTCAAATACACGATAGTACATTGAAAGATAGTTGTTCACAAAAATATTGAGCGCAAGCATTTTGATAGCAACAAAAAAGCATGGAATATGAGCATTAAAGAGTTATTATCGAATAGGTTTTTAATCTACCTATAAATCCTATCTTCCAGCAATTGTAGCCCTGTTCTGAAGCTGTGAAGATTCCCCTGTGACTGACAAGAGCAATATTTTAGGCCAAAAAGCATGAGAGTGAAAAAGGTTCCAGTGACGGCCGGATGGCGGGAAAAATTCCAGGGGACTTTCGTTGTCCCTTGTAGCATCCGACCAAGTAACAAAAGCTGCTCAACACTGTTATGTCGAACTACCTGAAAAGATGAAACATTTCACGAAAAGAAAGGACACTTCATAATTCAAGTAAAATGTATATCAAGTATCATAAAAAAATTATAATATAAAGAAAGCCAAGATAAACCAAGAATATATACATTGATCTGCTATGAATATTTCATGCAATGATTCACTCAACATTGAAAGTAAAAAAGTCGACAAGGTAATTGATAGTTATAACAAATACCTAAAGCCTAAAATAATAATTCTGTAGATATTACATCATCAATGAATTCAAGTTCAGTGTTTATTTTTAATAAATCCAAGATATCAAAAATAATATAACCTGTTAGGCATATTTTTGCTACAAAATTTCATGCAGGGTCATTGGATAAAAGGAAAACAAAGGCCAGGACAATTAGCGAAGGAACAAACTTGTAGTAAATAATATAAATCACCAGCTGCACAAATATTATGAGTACATAGACGATAGAAGTGTAAAGTGGACCAGGCCACCCTGCCAATAAAAATGTGAACGGCCCAGAAGTTTTAAACTTTTTGGTCATTCCAAAAGGATAAACAAAAAAATAAATAAATAAATAATAATAAAGGCCTGCAAGGGCTACACCTCTACCTGAACGTAAAGTTTCATATTATAGCACCTGCATAAAGTTCAGGACCAGAGTAAAATTTGTTACAGAAAGAGAGCATAATAAGGCATACATCCCAATTCTGTCCTGTCTCACCTCAAACCGATCAATAAAAAAACCAAGCCACAGTCTGTGAGCCAGTATCTGTTCAACAGGATCCTTATCGGGCAGTCTCTCAGGCTCACCAGGAGCAAGGTGAGGCCTTAACTTTGCAGCTGGACCATAATACATCACATCAGATGCAAAAAGACCCCTCTTGGTATCAATTGTCCACAACCACGCATCCACAAGTTCAGCAAGGACTAGTGAACCCCATTGAGGCGCAGCTGAAACTAACCATGTCCAGATGTAAACACCAGTCTCCATTGCGTCCGGTGTGGTTATGTAAGCTGGACACCAGCAAAGAAGACGTAGGAGTTGTGAAAAGCCCTCAACTTTTGATTCCGAATCTGAACTCTGAGAAGAATATTTTCATCAGGTTCAACATAACTGAAGATTGAAATTAATTTTACCATACTGAAATTGGAAGGAAAAGAATTCCTTTACCAAATTTGAAAGAAGCAATGCAGTTGCTTGAGAACAAGTTTCACGAAATGATGATTTTTCCACTTCACCACCTTTCTCCGCATTGTTCACGAACTTCTGGAGCAGACTCACAAACCTCGAAAGTAACATCTCATTGAAGGATTCATTTTTAGATTGTGGATGTTGCAGTGATGCTTCCGAACCCAACTTCGGAAGGTCAGGATGATTAAGACCAGAACCAACTGATGGAGGCTTATCAAGGCCACCAATGCTCTCGTATAACCTTCTCATGCCGGCAATTTCTCCAGCATGGTTACATTTTACTGTTGCACTAACCATACCAGTACCCAGAACCTCCAAATTGAAGGCATCAGTTAATTTCAAGTTTCCTCCAGACGCTGCAGCAGCTGCAGCCATGACAGCAGGAATATTTGCAGTTTTTGTACCAGTCCAACAATCATTTTTACCTGTACCAATCCTTATTTCCGTTAAAAGAGATACCACATCAGCTGTAGGCTGTGTTCTTTGCCATGTATCAGCTTTGCAGAGCCTTTCCTGAATATAAAAAGCTTTGATGTTAGGAACAGGGATTCAATTCCTTTTATATTTTTCTTTTATTTATTTATTTATTTGTTGGGGTTTCAGAAAATGGTATGAAGTCTATTGGTGAATAAGCATCTTGTCACCTAATTAGGATATACTGCACGAAAAAGGCCGATCAGTTGGTGACAATCCAACCACGGTAAAATAATTATGTCAAATTGATTGTGCTTGGGGATCACGCATTTCGGGTAGCAACAATCTTGACCTTAATGTACGTTCATGCCATAAAAAGATTTAAAGCTGCTTTTAGAGAAAATAACTTGGTCAATAAAATTCAGGATTTCAATAAAGAGAATAGACAGAAAATGATGTAAACAAAAGGTATACCAAGAAACCCCTACAAATTCTATCCAAAAGAAAGAAAGGAAGAATCGTTGTTCAGCCATTTTGATAGTGAAACCAGAGCTGATCGTGTTATGTTGACGGAACAACTCATGCAGAAATTAGTATATAGTTCATATCCTTGTAACTAATGTACAGTACGTATGTTTGATGATGAACTGTATGTGTTTTTCATTAACTGGAATTCAGGCCTTGCCCCCACTAAATTTTCTGTACTGTGTGTAATTAATAAATTGCAATCTTTTGAAAAATTGCATGTTTGAAGTTGAAGAAGCAAAGGAAGCTTCCAAGTTGGAAAAAAAATTCTATATATTTGAAATTAACTTTCAGAATTTCCAGAGTAAACAATGCTGGATGAATGGAGGGTGACTGTTGTGGAGCCGATATATAAGACTAACGGAGAGATTGAAGATTCTACTGACTACGAGCATTAGCAACCGCTTTTGTTTAACCTTATGGAGGAGAAAAAAAACACGCACACACACACAGTTGTTGCACTAATTTGCTAGCGCTAGCGCACTACATATTTTCAGCTTCGTGCAGATCCTTTAATTCCCTCCAGCTTATACAGACTTAAAAGAGTACCTAAGGCCGTCAAGTAGGTCTTTTGAAGCTCTCCTTCTGTAACAAATCTGGTAAGGTCGGGGATTTAATATCCTCAAGTCTGCTTTAGCAATCTTTACTCATCTTTCCGTACTGGAGAAACTTTAATTTAGGACTTCTCAGAGCCCTTTCTTTGGTATTAAGTTCATGAGCCATACTAGGAGGAAGATTGAATAGTATTGAAATTACTATAGAGCATCATATTGTGCAAAAATTTACTGTCCGGGTATTTATTACAAGATTAAAAGGATTCATGTAGCCGACCAAAAAATTTATGGGCTAAGGGTTAGGTTGTTGTACAATGTTTACCCAAAAGATGAATCTCGGCTGTCTCAAAGATATGCCCATTACAAGAGGAATCCATGTACTATCCCATAGGAAAACATCAAATGGCATATGCATTATCAGGAACTGAGAAAACCCATTTACATTCTTAACATAATGGTGCAGAAAAAGAAAACTGATAGAAAAAACTAGGAAAAGCACCTCTCCTCGAGGAATAAAATTATGAGCTACAACAAGGCAAATGAAATTTGCAATAGAAAAGAAGCAACTGAATGGCATAGGATGACTTCCAAATAAGGAAATGAAAAGAACCTGAAGAAGACCCTGACTAGTGCACGGTGCATGCGACAGAGAAACAATGATCCATTCCCGAACAATCCTCTGGTATAAAGAGCGAACACTAGCAACATAAGCAGGATCATTCACAAGAGCTGTAGGTGGATCACTGTGCACTGAAAGTAGCAAAGCATCCAGACAAGAAGGATTCCATAATATCTGCATGACAGAGCCATGGTTAGTTATTTTAGCACGTGCAGCAAAAAAATGAAGTAAAAGATAATACAATCCTCAGAGCAAGCAATGCACTTTTACCTGAGGAAAACTATCTCTTAGTCGAGTTAATAAATTAAGTGAGATATCTCGTATATGTTCATCTCTTGAGGACAAATTTTTTATGAGAAAACAGGTATGAACAGAGAGAGTAGATTCTCTAATCTCGGCATCTTGTCCAGTCTCAGATGCTCTAGCCTCCTGTACCAAGTTACAAGGATCTATATCATTTGTCAGAAATAAACCTAGAAAGAAAATATGGTACTGCGTCTCCATCAAAGAGCAGTTTCCTGCAAAAACTATATAGTTTGGTACTTCGGTTGATTTATGTACTTCCATTTCTTTCACAAGCTAGTTTATTATAAAGAAGAGAGCAAGCAACCAGAAAGACATCAAGGTTAAAACATCTTGTGAATTTTCAGCACAGACCCACAAAACCCCACCATACAAATGCATTCAACAAATTATTCCCCCATGCAATAACATTATTCTTCTTTTTCCCTATCTCATTAAGTTGCTTAGCTGGAAAGCTAACAAACAATTGTGCTACAAGATCACAAGATTCTTTCAACAATTGAAACAAATAAGAGATCAGTGATACCAACAAATCTCATTATGTACACGTTTGTGAAATTATATATGGGCATAGTAATGCCATAACCCAATATATTAGTTGCTTGGCTGGCCTGCGTCTTGGAGGATGGATGTGTTTCAATCACCAAGTTACTAAGTGAAGGGTCAAGAATATAAAAATGATTGACAAGAAAGCTTAACCAAATATGCTGAATGATACAAGTTACAAGAAGAAGAATACCAGCCACACAATTGCTGCTTCAAAAGCCTGATGGACAATAGCAGTCAAGCACTGGGAGACAGCTGGCATTAGATTGGGGCTTTTTAAGTATTCAAAGACACAGTTGAAGGCACTTCGAGACAAGGTAGAACTAGGACCACCATTGAGGATGCCACCATTGCTGCTAAATCGTATTATCTCCAGAAATGCAACAGCTAAGAGATAATTTGCTTTGACACCTGCAGAAGACACGACATAGATAATTCTGACATCTCAAAAGGTCCTACCAGGCTTCCAAAAAAAAATAAAAAAAAAAAGTGAAAATGTATAAAACTCTATACTTCATTCGATGCCAAAGCACAGATTCTTATTATGATTTACTGAGAAATTAAACTTAACCTGAAATTGTACTCATTGCTGAAATCTCCACTCGCCCACCTAGAGCAGCAGAAAGAGCAGTTCTTTGACTTACAGCAGCTTTCTCATTTCCACTTCCCCGCCGACTACCAGGGTTATGAAGTGCATTAAGTTCCAACTCATCTTCAAGCCATTTCACAGAGCTCACCACCTGAACCAATACAAAATTTTCTCTGAGCCACAAAGTGATATTTAATGAATACAAATCAGTACTTATTTTCTTGAACGATCATATTCAGAAATCATGAATGGTAATCATACAGATTAAGCAATGTAAACATCAGAAATGAAGAATCATCCTCATGCTACCATAACCTAAATGGATGGCAGTTTAACAGTAGTCGTGTCTGATTCAGAGAAAAACCTCTTTTTACTCCAAGAAAATCTGAAATACATTCTTCTTCATTGTGTTAGCCTGAAGCAATATCTTAAATTCAAAGGTGATTAAATTATGGTACCAGTAAAATGAGCAATATCTTGAAGGCAATAGTACATATCTATAAATACAAGTTCGGTACTTGGTTGTGAAATATGTCTTCAACTTGAGTCAAATATCGTACTATGATGAATTACATTCTCTAACATGATGGACATGAGAATATTGAATGCGTAATAAGGGAGTCCATAAAAAAGATAAGCTGCCACAAGCTGAACTGGAAAGAAAAGTAATACCACAAAATACATGTGATGCTCGGACCCTTCTTTTTGGTTGGCATACCCATGTCGACACGACTAGACACTGGTACGAAATACGGGTCGGACGCGGCAAATTTCAACTGGACACGGCCAGGGAAGAAGAAGAAGAAG
>CAIGRK010323598.1:0-12558 GCA_903798315.1 Fraxinus greggii | reverse complement strand
TTCTCTCCTTGCAGCAAGGAGAGGAACCTCTCCATTCTACATGGAGAGTTACCCTCCGTGCTGCACGTGCATCTCTCCGTGCTGCGCGGAGAGATGAAGTTTTAATTTTTTTTTCTTTTTTAAGAGTGGTTTGTTTTTATTTTAGTTTTTAATGTTGTCTCGAAACATTTAGTAGAAAATTTTATGTAACTAATATTTGACATAAATATTTTTTTTATACATACGCTATTATATAGTCAACTATATCATATCACGTGCTTTGCATGTGCTTCTCACTAGTTATTTATAAGAAATAAGTTACGCAGCCTGTTTCAAATAAAGAAGTTATTTAAATTTGACACTGCTTTGGTTTTTTTTTTGGAGCCTCGTCAAATATGTTACATAATAAATTGGGCCCTTCAATTCCGTGATTAAGTTCTCTCTGTTCTTTTAGGTTTGACGTTTTGCCAAGATAGGAAATTTAAATTGAGAGAGAGAGAGAGAGAGAGAGAGAGAGAGAGAGAGTCCACTGCATATCACACTAGTTCTGATATATAGATTACAATTGTACGGCCAGAGTTTGGTGCAAAGCAGCGTGCAATAATGAGCTTCTAATTTCACTACATTTCTAATTCAAACCCAAAGGAGATCAAGATGGAAACTTCCAGCAAAATCTTTGATGTCATAGTGATCGGAGCAGGGGTTATGGGAAGTTCTACGGCTTACCAGACTGCCATGCGCGGACTAAACACCCTCCTACTCGACCAGTTCGACTTCTTGCACCACCGTGGCTCGTCCCACGGTGAATCAAGAACAATCCGTGCAACCTATCCTGAAGATTACTATTCCAACATGGTCTTCGAGTCCTTACGTCTTTGGGAAAAAGCTGAAGCTGAAATAGGATACAAGGTCTACTTCAAGACCATCCAATGTGACATGGGACCGTCTGATGACAAGTCCCTGAGAGCTGTAATCAGCAGTTGCAAGAAAAACTCAATCCCAGTTCGGGTTCTTGATCATCATCAAGTATATGAAGAATTCTCTGGTACGATCGAGCTACAGAGGGACTGGATTGGGGTGGTGACAGAACTTGGTGGTGTAATTAAGCCAACGAAGGCTGTGGCCATGTTTCAAACACTTGCAGTTAAAAATGGTGCAATGCTTAGAGACAATATGGAAGTGATTGAAATTAAGAGAGATGAAGTGAAAGGAGGGCTGTTGGTTTGTACAAAGAGTGGTGAGAAATTCTGGGGTAAAAAATGTGTTGTAACTGTAGGGGCTTGGATGAAAAATTTGGTTAAAGAGGTTACAGGATTGGTTCTTCCTATACAGCCATTGGAAGCCACTGTCCACTATTGGAAGATCAGAGAAGGGCACGAGGCCAAATTCACTCTTAAAACCGGTTTCCCAACATTTGCGAGCTATGGCAAGCCATATATATATGGCACGCCATCGTTAGAGTTTCCAGGATTGATCAAAATCTCGGTGCACGGCGGCCGCCCATGTGCGCCTAATGAGAGGACGTGGGCTGCACCTCCTTTGGTGGTGGACTCTTTGAGGCAATGGATAGGAGGAAGATTCGGAAACCGCATAGATCCCAACGGGCCTGTGATGACACAGTCTTGTATGTATACGATGACACCTGATGAGGATTTTGTGATTGACTTTGTTGGTGGGGACTTTGGGAAGGATGTGGTTGTTGGTGGAGGGTTTTCAGGGCATGGATTCAAGATGGCTCCAGTAGTTGGTAGGATACTGGCTGATCTTGTGACTGTTGGTGAGGCAAAAGGTGTGGACCTCAAGTACTTTAGCATAGAAAGATTCGATGGGAATCCTGCAGGAAATGTTAAGGACTTTGAAGATCAAGTCAACACCCATTAGCTGATTTTCTCAAGTCAATGTTCTCTCCCCTTCACCCCCTCCCTTTAGCACGTCCCTTTCTTGATCAATGTTAATTCATAAACCTGTAACTATGGCAAGGATATAATGGAGGCAGCAAGATATTATGATAAATTTAAATTTAATTAGAATGACGCAAGACTGTTCCAAAGGGAAGAAAATCATTTACAAAATTTCCAGATTTCAGAACATAGGCATAAAAATTGAGGTGGGGAAAAAAAACTGTCCTGATGATATTCCTTACAATAATTTGCAGCCCTTCTAATACTCTTTGCATTGACAAACTCTCCAAATATGAGCAACATTTGTATCTAAAATTAACATCAAAGATAAAACAAATGTGGCACACTGGTATTCTACTTGTTACATTTATAGAAAAATCTTCTATACACTGCAATAGACCTACAACTGCAGCGTGATTTCTTAAACCAATTCTCAATCTATATCCTGTATAATGCATTTTTCCTTATTGACAGCAACCAAGAAATCTGTGATTATGTAATAAAAGAGAAAATCACAGTTTCCAGGTTGGCAAACAATGAATCAAACAACCTAGAATAACGAACTCAATGATATGTAATACAAGCTTATAGACATCTGTAGCACATTTGCCGCTGCAACTTCATTCCTACCTTGCATCAGGACCTGCAGTGTGAATGAATACTAAACTGTTAGCGAGCATATTTCTATGTCCAGAGAGAGAGAGAGAGAGAGAGATTCTACTTTTTTTCCCCAAAAGGTGAACGCCTGATCAGGTTCTCAAATTACAAAAGTTGCAAGAAGAGCATGCAACACAGCCCAGAATATTATGACACTAAGTCGCAAAGCAGGTTGTCGCATTAGTGCCCGATCGCATGACATCCTGGCGAAAATTCACAAGAGGTGATAAAAGGGAAGTCCATCAATGTCATTATATTTCATAGAAGTAGATTGGACCGTACCACAAACCATCAATCATATTGGTTACTGGTCGCGTAAATTGTGGAACAAGTCTAGATGTAGTGAGTGACTTGAACCCATGAGCTGAAATTGAATAAAAAACCATAGGAATGAAACAGAAATGAGTCTTGATAGATGCAAGAGTTGGACTTACAGAAGTGATGCAATGCCTTTCAATTACTATAGCTCGACAGTACATTACCTTTATCATCGTCATCCTCCTCCAACCTGTCACTACTGGGATCAATATCTATTGCAACGGCAACCTGATCACTATTGGTTTTCCGCAAACTGCGAACTTGTGATGCTATGATAGGAGTTGTCCATTTGTTTGTCTACATCAGTAGCCCAACAGAAATCAGAACCAATGTATAATAATCCCAGTAAAATAAGAGAGTAAAAGGAAAAGAAGTAACATGAAAATAACAAAAAGCTACACAAAATTGGAAACACTTCGTTTGTAATCTAAGAAAATGATACCAACTTCAAAACCAGCAACACACTCATGTCTAGACACTTGGGGCAGTTCGACAAATAAATAATTAAAATACTTAAATAACATACCACTAGTTCAACTTCCATGATATCTGAGGTAGCACTTGGAGCTTGTCCAGAATCTCCAGCACCTTCGAGCACAGTTAATTGAGAATCCTTTTCATGCAAAGAATCCTTAAGATATTGTTCTTTTTGTGTCAACTCTTCCACTTTTCCCCTTGCTTCTTGCAATAGCTTATCACTGTTCTGGGCCACCACACGAAGATTCTCCAATTCGGCTACAAAAGCCACGATCTGCTTTTGTAGCTTCTCTTTATATTCATTAACCTGGTCAACTTTCATACTATTAGAAGCTAGATCATTCACCTGCACCTGAGAAATCAGTGTATCTAACCATGTCAGAAAATCATGAATTTCATCAGAGCTCGTTTTCTTGCTCATCTGGGTTGCAGCTAGTGCATCATTCGTGCACCTTGTAACCTCTTGCCTAAGGAAAGATATTTCTCTATCCCGCTCTTGCAATTGTGACTGAAGCTTCTCAACTTCTGAAAGGAGATTTTCAGACAGATAATGAAGTTCATCAAACTTGCTCACTGTGACAGAAAGCTTCTTAAAAGCCTTCCCACGAGAAACTTCAAGGTTTTCTAAATGTTCATTCTTCTGTTGCAATTCTCTTTCCAGATTGCCAATCCTGTTTGTCAGGTCCTCCATTTGAGCCTCCTCCTCATCAAGTGCTTGCATCAGTGATTCAGTTTCTGAAAGAGCATATAATAGATAACTAAATGATTATGATAAAATCTAAACAGAGATCACATTATTACTGAAATAGAGATGCAGCTAAAAGAAGCTGTTCAGCTGACCTTGTTCTTTCGCAGCTAGCACATCTGTTAGAGATTTAACTTTCTGCTGCAAGTCCTCAGATATGACTTCCTGATCTAGTAATTCTTGCATTCGGTGTTCCAATTCCCTGTGCTCCACTTCTTTCACATCCACCTGTTTCTGTAAATCATCTAGCTGAGCCCTCACAGACTGTAGGTCTTGCAAATGATTCCTTGCCTTTGATTCAGCTACCTTTATCTGATTAACAAGCTCCATACAAATTCTGTCTCTCTCGATGTCCTTTTCCTGAAGCTCTTTATGTAAATTGAATATTGTATCCTTCATCTCCTTCTGTTTAACTTCCAGAATATCAGCTTGAATTCTTATGAAATCCTTCACAACCAATAATAATTTGTCTCGCAGGGTCCTGATGCCTTCCTTGGTAAAGAAGTGGGCATCAACAGTAAGATCACACCCTCCATCAACAGATATTGGATACTTTAACTTCCACTCCAGTGCTCCAGAGGGCAAATCATTTCCAACCAGATGGGTCTTCAAATTTTCAATTTCCAGGATTGCACTGTTGCAGGCTTCATAAATCAAGGAAATGTTTCTACGCATAGTAAATAAGTCTGAACCTCTCTCTTTCTCAACGGACTCTAGTTGTTCAACACTTCTCTTCATAGATTCAAGTGACTGTTTCTGAGAATAAATTTCAGTATGAACAGTCCTTGCTACTTCAGATAAATGGTGAGCTTCTTTGTGTAACAAAAGCTGATGATTGTACAATCGCTCCTTGAGAGAACAAAGTTCTGGCATAAAAACCTGCGGATGACAAGCAAAAAAGGTAAAAAGTTAAGCTCTAGCATCTTACAGACTGAGAAGACCTCTCCTGTACAGATATCACATGAAAAAATATCAAGCTATCTCACTCCTCTGCCTCTCTCTTTCACTTTCACCATTGCCCTCTCCGATCCCTTTTCTCCAACATTCAAATGAAGCACATACCTACTCAGCTTCATCAGTATTTTAGTTGGCAAAAAGATAAAGAGATTAGAAGAATGTATAGATCAAGAAAGAGAATGATGGAAGACAAATGAATGTAGAGAACGAGTCAAGCAAAGCCAAGGATGTCAATATACATAAAAATTAACATCAATAAATACTTTACCTTGTTTTCTGGTTTTGTTGAAATGATGCCACCATGGGAACTACCAGGAAATAGAGCATTCACATCAGGTGCATCACCTAGTACCAGGAATGATTTCATACTGACCTCCATATTCCGCAAAACTTCCAAGTCCTTGGAGAGAACATCCCCCAGTACATTGTCAATAGCAAAAAGCTCCTCCCTCAATTGATCCATGACAGATTTTAACACCGTGACTTCAGACAACTGTCTATCCTTTTCCTCAGCATGAATAGCAGACAGTTTTTCCATACGAGATATAGCTTCATGTTTGGCAGCTTCTGCTAAACCCTTTTCATTAGAAAGTTTGGAAAGCTCATTGGAAGCTTTTGCTAGCTCCTCTTGAAGGATATCGTTTCTTTCTTGAACTTCATTCATCTCTGCCACCAGTAACTCAGCTGCTCTTTTTGATTTCCTTGATTCTTGTTCAGTAGATTCCAGGGCCGTTTGGAGACCATGGCAATGTTTCCCAATTTCTTTCAGCTTCTCAACTGGATTGCCAAAATTACACGCAAGACCAACTTCAATATGACCCAAAGTGTCTAAAATCATGCTCAAGCTACTCTCCTTCTCCTGCAAATGGCGTTTGGCTTCTGCCACATGATCATTAAGGAACATATTCTCAGTTTCTAAACCTTGCACCCTTTCTTGGTTCACAGATAAGTCCTTGATCCTTTGCTCAAACTTGAGAATAGCATTTTTGTTAAGATTGATCTCAGATTTGAGGTGCTCTACCTCAGCGGTTAGCTCTTCAATCACTTTCTTCATGCCATCCCGCTGTTGCACTGAGGACTTCCCTTTCCGAACGGCAACATTTAGCTTCTCTCTCAAAGATGACGACTTCTGATCCTCCTGATTAAGTAGCTCTTGCAGTCCATTCTTTTTATTTCTAGTGCTTCAAAATCACAAACTAAGGATTGATTATTCTGCAGACATTCATTTTTCTGCAGCTTCAAACATATCAATTCACTCATAAAATCCTCCAGTTTTTTGCTAAGAATCAGTACATCCTGCTCATCAGCATTTCTTGGAATTTGAGATGACTCATCTTTTTCACTATTGTGCGAATCAGCCACATCACTGTTAATAGGTTTCCCCGAGGAAAGTGTTTTATATCTTTCTATAAGCTTCATCACCAGTGCTTCGAAATACTCATTACCGTCATGAGCAAATACCATATCATCTGTACCAGAATCCTGAAGAACATCCTTAACTAAAACATGCAGTCTTCTTATACTAGACTCAACAAGACGAATATCTTCAACACCAAGCTTCTGTTCCAATTTCTTTTGCAACAATCTTATTTCACTGCTAAAGTTTCCATTGTTTATTTCAAAATCAACAGCATTCTTTGAGATTTCATCATAATCATGATTAAGGATCTCCGAGTCCCTTGAAAAAATTTCTTTCCCTCTGCTAGCCTGCTGAAAAGCTGAGATAAGCTTCATCACCATTGCTTCTAAATAGTACCATCATGACCAAATACCACATCATCCGTACCAGAATCCTTAAGAACGTCCTTAACCAAACCCTGCAGTCTGCTTATAGCATCCTCAACAAGGCGAATATCTTCTTCAACCCCGAGCTTCTGTTCCAGTTTCTCTTGCAACAAACTTAGTTCTTTATTAAGGTTCCCATTTTTTATTTCAAAACCAGCAGCTTTCTTTGAGATTTCATCATACTCATGAGTAAGAATCTCCACGTCCCTTGTGAGAATTTCTGTCTCTCTGCTAGCTTGCTGAAAAGCTGAATCTAGCTCAAATATTCTTCTTTGTGTATCCTCCACGTCAGTAGTTAGGGACTCACGAGATGTTTCAAGGTTTTCAATCTTCTGCTCAAGGCCATAACGCTGGTTGTAAGCCTCTGCTAATGCACTTGCCGACCACTGAATCTTATCATCAGGTTCCATGGACCGCAACTGAGAAGGCATATCTACCCTGTCCAAAATTTTTCCCACTGCTGCACGGGATTGTTCCTCTCAATTAATGATTGTTCAAGCATCTCATTTTGCTCGGCCAACCCAAAAAAATTGCTCTTCAATTCCTCAAATCTTCTTCTTAAGTCATCAGTGGAATTTGGTTTGGCTGCATGTCTTCCTTTAAGCCATCCACATCTACAAACCCAGCATCAGAGTATGATCCTCCTCCCACTGAGCTTCTCGGATCCCAATCGGGAAGAGGCAAAGAGTTTCCTGTAACAGATTTTGCTAACCAATCAATCTTTTCAATGATATCCCTGGAATGGAAGTCCTCGGGCAGCTCTAGATCTTCTAGAATCTCTTCTATTCTCTGAAGAACGGAATCTTTAAGAAGAAACGATTCTCTTAATGCAGTAGTTGAGTTGCGAATATATGAGAGCTCAGATTCCAGAGCTTCCATGCGTTCACCAGCCTCAGAATAGGCCTTAAGTTTTGTTTCAAGTTCGTTAAGCCTAGCGTCTTTCATTAGCAACTCTTGAGAACGTTTCTCCAGCTCTTTGGATGTCTCTGCTAGGGATTGTTTCAGACTGTCACGCTGCGAATACCCCTTTGTAACAGCTATACTTAGCTTCTCTCTAAGGGATGACACTCGTTGATCTGACTGGTCAAGTTCAGCAGCTTTCTCTTGTAGTTTGAAAGTAAGAGTAACTACATCCTCTTCGGCACTTTTAAAACATTGCATGAAAACAAGATTTTCATTTTCATATTGAACAATAATGATATTCAATTGTTCAATTTGTGCCTGTAAATCACTTAATTTCGTTTCCCAAGAAGCAGTCTCCTCTCTTGACATGCTTAAACTCCCAGCAGTCTCGTTATATCTCTTAATTAGTAAATGTATGAGAGACTCTAGGCGTGAGGAAGGTTTATTGGAGGAAACTTCCATCCCCACCAGCCTGCCTGGTTGTTCAATATCTTCAACTAACTTCAAAATGGCATCTGAACTAAGACATCCTTTCTCCAGTTTGTCAATGTCTCTAGCTCTGTTCATCAACTCTGCATTGAGTTCATTATGCGCCTACTGAAGCTGCATCCTCTCACCAAGAAATGTGTTCAGTTTCTCCAAGTGGTTATCAAAAACGCCAGGATGTAAGAGATCTAGAGAGCCATGTCTTGACCAGACAGTTTCTGTTTCGTCCTTGCACCCAGATGCTTCACCAACAAGTTTGCAAAGGTCATCATAAAGTCTGTGCAATATATTGGTAATCATTTCATTCTTTTCTTGCAGAGTATTACATTTCTCATGTTCATCGTTGTAGGCGTTCCACAGTGCTTTATGATCATTGTGCAAAGCTTCAAGTTGACGTCGCAGATCTAAAATCAATTTGTTGGTAGCCTTAACAGAAAGAGCAACACGGCTAACAACATCCAGGCTGTTATCTACACCTACTAATGAGGTGGAGGAACCAAATGGATCGATGCTAGCATCCAGCTCACCAACTTCCTGAAGAATCCGAGCAATACTAGAATTCCATTCTTCTTCCAGTATTGATTCCCATTTAGCTACTTCTTTCTGGAGAGTTTTCACTTGATTGGTGATTGAAGCAACCATCTCATTTGAATTTTGACATGTTTCATCAAACTGACTCTCTAATTCACTAATTTTGGCTTGAAATTCACCCAGCTTTTCTTGGGAGCTCATTATTCTCTGATTTCAGAGAGAGCTCTTGTTTCCACAAGGCATCACGTAAAATAAGAAGCTCACCCTCTCTTGAAACAGCGTTATGTACATGCTCCCTTGTAGCTTCATAGAGAACCATAAGCTCTATGTTTGCTTATTCTAGATGATCACTGTGCTCAGAGATTCATAGTCACTCCTCAAATCTACAGCATCCGCAGCAGCAAGCAGTTTAGTCTACTTCAGACCCCTACAGAACTCACTGGCATGATCACCATCCAGAATTAACTCCTTGAGCAGTGCTCTCAGATTCTGAGTTACCCGTTTGGCTATAACATATAGATCTCCTGTTGTTTGGTCTTCAGAAGAATGGGGTTCCTCTGAATCATAATCATCCGTGTTACTTTTTGACTCAAAGGCTTGAATAAGTTTTGATACTCCAGATCCAACTACTTTACCACTCAACCTACTCAGGGAAGTTGAGTGTGCGTGCATTCCTTCAATTGCCTTTTCAAGTTTTTGCATTACACTCTCGGCATCCTCCAAGTGTCTTTTCAGTGCAACAAACCCGAAAGAATCATCATATGTCTCCAATTTCAGTCCCTCCAGAGATGATCTATCTGCATGGCATTCAGATGCAGCCTTTTCCGATATCAGAATTTCACTCTCTCTACTCCCTTTAAGTGGGGAAGAATCATCATCAACTGCCTTACTGCACTCTGCCTGCAGACTAGATAATGATGTATGGATTTCTGAATACTCGTTTGGTTGGTTCTCGTTTTCACTGAATTTTATTTCGTTCTTTTCTTCAAGCTTGTTTTTATTCTCTGTTATGGAAGTGAGAACCCCATTTAAGTGGGAGATGTCTGCCTGAAGAGCTGCCACCAAATCTTTGCTCATAATCAACTCTTTAGATAATTTCTCGTTCTCGTGCAGAATAAAATCTCTTTCCTCTTCGAGCACCTTTCTCTTTTCCGGTTCTGATAGAAGGACATCATTTAAATTCTTGTTTTCCACCTGAAAAGCTTCAACCATCCTCTTATAATTGGACAAGTCTGCAAGCAATTTATCATTCTCATGAACACCAAATTCCTTGTCCTCCTCAAGCTTCCTCCTCTCTTCTCTCAGAGAAGCCAAATTCTCAGTTAAATCTATAATTTCCGATCGCAGCAACTCCAAAGAAGTCTGGCACTGAGCTAACTCTCTTGTCATTTTCTCATTCTCGAGCACAATGTGCTCATTCTCCTCTTGAAGTTTCTTTTTCTCATTGGTCATCAGATTAGAACTCTCATTTAAGTTTTCATTTTCGATCTGTAAAGTTGCTACCAAATTCCTGCAATCAAACAACTCTGAAGTCAGGCTTGACAAGTCTCCTTGAGTTATTTCAAGTTTATTCTGCAACTCATTGATTTTGGCAGAACGTTCTTCAACCTCAGATATTGAAAAGTGAAGCTGCTTTTGGAGCTCTTCCCTCCCAGAAACAAGTTCCCGAAATTCAGACCTACACTGTGCAAGTTCTTTTGCAAGCACTTCATTTTTCCCTCGAACTTCATTGAGTGACGTACTGGACATCGATATCTCATCAGCCAAGTGTTGATATTCAGAGATCTGTAAGAAAAATGCATCTCTTGCAAAACTTGTCAGATATAAATGTTCTTTGATCCGCTCAAAAGCATCATAAAAAACATGCTCATGCGCCTTCACGTTGTCTGTATTTCTTAATGTTTCAGTAGAGAATTCTCTTGACATGAACAAGAACCTAAATTCATCTTCATCAAGGCTTCGTAATATATCTGCTAACCGGGAGAGGCTGATCAAACTTCCATCAGATCCAGAAGACAAATCCACCTTCTTCTGTCCTAAGGACTTCTCAACACCATTAGTATTGAACTCAAAAGATCTTTCTGCATTACTATCACCAAAATTTACTTGAGCGCCTTCAGCATAGTCACCTGACACAGAAACCATTTCTGTCTTCTCTCTGTACGATGAATCAGATAATAAATCACCTCTCTGCAGACCGGTCACCTCAGAACTTGAAGCTGATATTACCTCTGGATCAGGTAAAGGTTGTGTGTCATCCCTCCTGTGAGCATCATCAGCATCATTGATAGCAACAACAGATGATGAAGCATCATCGGGCTCTTGTTGTGCATCCAGCTGGGTGGCCGCGGTCACTTCAACATTCCCTGAATCAGACACCATATGGCCCCCCGCACTCTCGTCAAACTCATTTGCGGAAAGTCTAGATTCTCCTTCAAGCTGCATCGCCCTGACAGCATCAACTTGAGTCTCACCTGAAGTGCCAACTTCCTGCACAGCCCCTAACCACAACCAGAGGAAATTTAATTATAAGTCGGTACCAAAGTGTTAAAAACATATAAAATCATGTGGGAAAAGAAGACTATCAAGAGTGTGAAGGAACAAACCTACATCTGTTACCTGCTCTTCCCCATGCTTCTCCGGATGGGATGCCAAACCAATGGGCAAAGATATACAGGATTCTGTAGATTCCTCTTTGGGAACAACTAGATCTAAAGTTCCTGACATATTATGATCCACATCCTCAGGATGTATAGAAGTATATCTACCTCCAAGTGGGATCGACAAATCAACACCATCATGTCCATAACCAGCACTTTTATTCCACCTGGTCTCAGCAACTGCAGAATCCTTTAATGGGAACTTGACAGTCCCTGCAGCAAACTCTGTGGTTCCAACTATACCAGTCTTTGCTGACAGATCATCAGTGGCAGAAAGAGTATCGATTTCCTCTGAATTTGCTCTAGAATGTGACTCTGACAAAGGAATATGATCTTCAGCACCATGCCCGGATCTTTCTCCACCTGCAACTTCTTTTGTTTTTGCCACCGCTTCATTGGGAGCAGTTGCGCTTGCATCATGCACAGAATTAGAGGCCTTGCCTGATGATTTGCTAGTATTTCCTTTATTATCCTTCTTCTGTCTGAACTGTTGAAGCTGATAAAAGACAAACCAACAGGTCAAAATTGAATAACAAGAATCGGACTGTTTCCTGATGATATAACCGCTGTCGATTGCAAAAACCATTGCATAATTACATGTATTAATTATATAAAAACAGCTGCTATCGAACACCAAATTAGGATTCTTAACATCCAAAAGAGTGGGTCTAAACAATGCATAACATAATTATTGACAATTTTTTGAAAAACTGCCAACATTCTTTTGGTTTTGAAAACTACAACAACAAATAAACAAAGCCTTATTCCTAGTAAATTTGGGTCGGCTACATGCATCCCCTCTCACCAGTCGATTATATTCATTGCTACTTCTTGGAAAATCCAAAACAACTAGAACCTTAGCAACAACATCATGCCATGGCAATTTCATCTATCCCTCCCTCTCCTAATATGTTCTATTGAGATCACACCACACTTAAGAGTGGAAGCTTCGTTAGGTTTACACAAGATATGCCTCAACTATTGAAGTCATCTTTCCCTTAATTACTCAATCAGTGCCATTTCTACTTTTTTTTTATGATAGATAATCAGAAAATTTTATTAATCAAAGAAGAATACACAGGAAGTGTATTATTCAGTTTAAAAAAGAAAGAAAATACATGAAGTTAGGCAGCCACTCTATAGGATTGCTAGTCGCGGC
>CAIGRK010323539.1:0-22887 GCA_903798315.1 Fraxinus greggii | reverse complement strand
TAACTTACTTCAAAATCAGTCGAAAGAGTATCTTCTACAAATTTTTCCCATGCTTCTTCACAGTTTATATTCTTTGGTCTAAGAAGGGCAATAGCGCGTTTTTTATTCACAGCGGATGGTACTTGAAGTTTGATTTGTTTTTTCAATCTTGATTTGAATGTCCTCCAATACGTTCCCATACATTGAAAAATCATTTTTTATGGCAGTCGCTGACGTTGAACCTTTGCTATATTTATCACAAATATAAGAGTTGGCATCAAGCTTTGAACGGAAAATGTATAATCAATAATTAGAAAAGTACCGTAATAACTAAATGTACTTGTAAAAAATTCCAAAGTTCAATTTTTTTCTTGTCATCCACCGAAGGCCAAGCTTTAATAACAACTGGCACATATTCCCGTACCAAGTCTCCTGCTGTGCTGACAAATTTTTCAGAGTTACGGTCAACTACTTGCCCGAATTCATTGAATTCAACCTCTATCTTCTGATAGTTATTTTCAGAAACCATTTTGACTTGTGTTGGACCTCTTTCCTTTCTTGTAGCATCTACATCTTTCGAAGGCATGTTTTGATCATCGGTAATTGGTTGTGACAAGGTACATTCAGGTTCACTAGAAGGTCTTAGTCTCTTGTTTGTGTCCCGAATTGCAACAGCAATTGCAGTGCTTCGTCTTTTAGAACTCTTAGAAGCTTGCTTATTTGACTGAAATAATGCGAAAACAGAATATAAATGTAATTATTTTATAATCGGTTCATGCCCTAATTTTCAAGATTACTTGAACCTTGTTCTTTCTAGCAGAAACAATTTAACCATTCATTCTAAGAGAATATTTTGCTCTGTTTTGCCAATTATTCCAGCGATGAAGTGATGCAGTAACAAAACACCTTGCAGTAGCAAATTAGAAGTGTAGCTGAAGAATTCTTCCATATAACCAGCGACAATTTAAGCATGTTGAGTCACATGCCTACTTTAACAAAGTGTAATAACAAGCAATAACGAGTCATCCAGAACACACCCTACTTTTCCCCTATATTTTGAACTCTTGCAAGGGAGAAAATTGAGTGCATTATTCCAACATTAGGTACATTTATTGTTTATTGAATGTTGGTGTTGTAAGGTTCTTAAATTGACAATTGATCTCAATTGGTAGTTAACTCCCGAATGTTACTACTTATTTACCCACATGAAAGGAAGTTTTGGAAGATGTAGATGGCAAAAATTTGGGAGAATTCAATAACGAGAGAGAAAGTGACAATATGAACATATTGAACCTTGTTCTTTCTAGCAGACACAAATTCAAACAAATTCAAAGACAAACTACTTATTAATACCTAATTATGCTCATGAATTTTGCTTGCTTTTAACTTGTTTTAGAAACAAAATAAGATNAGATGTAGATGGCAAAAATTTGGGAGAATTCAATAACGAGAGAGAAAGTGACAATATGAACATATTGAACCTTGTTCTTTCTAGCAGACACAAATTCAAACAAATTCAAAGACAAACTACTTATTAATACCTAATTATGCTCATGAATTTTGCTTGCTTTTAACTTGTTTTAGAAACAAAATAAGATCATCGCGTTTTAGTTGTAAGAGGATAGGGCAAGTCTGGCTTCACTTGTTCTCTTACCTAATTATCAATTCCATATCTTTCTAGCTTTTAACCTTTGAAACTTTCTAAGCTATGCATCATGTTACTTATATGTAAGATAGATCATTTATTATAATTCAAATGGCAATAAATAAGAGGAATTTGTAAAGAAGCAGCTACGTGTCATGTCTTCAAACATAAATATTACTAAAACCAGTTGATGAAAAACTCCTTTGTAAAACTTAAGCAAACAGAGCCTCAAATGCTAAAACTTAAGCAAGCAGAGCCTCAAATGCACTATGAGAAAAAATATGCAAACATATATACAGTTATTGCCATCAGTGGCTACAGATGTAACAAGGCCAAAATGCAATGAATACTTATAAAATTATTTTTCTTAGTTCATAAAAATTTCTCCATTTCTTTTCCTTTGAGATATTGGACAATCCTTTTGTTTTTTTATTGCCTAAATTTGAGTACCTACAACTATTACTCTCTGAAACAACCCCCACCTCTGGGTCGTGTCTCCATCACCCACAACAAAATCAATTAAAAAGGACATTAAGAAAATGAAACTCAAAACCCCAATCTCTGTGTGTTATAATGAAATTCACAATTTAAAACTACAATAAATTAAGTCAAACCTTGATTAGAAGAGTACTACAAAGCCAAGATTCTACAGCAACTCAGCAACCACTTTCAAAGCCATCCAGCACCAAATTTTGAGAAAATTGTAAGATTGATTTGGGGAAATCTTAAGAAACGTGGAAAGGATAAAAGGGTTTGGGATGAATTCACCAGTGAAATCTAGAAAGCAGACGACGGTTTGGGCGGAAAGGCGAAGAGAGAAAAAGAAAAAGATAGAAAATGAGAAGGATAGTCGATGACCAGGAGTTCGCCGACGGTAAGAGATCTAACGGTGACGGCTCTTGATGACTAGGAGTTCGCCGATGGTAAGAGATCTGACGGTGACGGCTGGTTAAGAGAACATCTGATGGAGAAGGCGGCAAACAGATGGAATTTTAGCGCTTTGGGCGTGAATGGAAGACGTGGTTTTTAGTTAAGAGAGATGATTTTTATTTTTATGTTGTAAACAGTGAAAGTTGTGTAGGTTTTCACAACGGTCGGTAATGTGGCAAAAAAAAAAAGGAATATGTTGACTCTTTTTGCAACGTTCGCTGAACGTTGCAAAAGATTATTTTTTTGCAACGTTCGCCCAAATGTTGCAAAGAGTTAGTTTTTGCAACGCTCATCCGACCGTTGCAAAAAATGTCGGTTTTCGCAAGAGGCAATGACCATTGCAAAAAACGCGAAATATGTAAACTTTTGGCAACGATCAATGAACGTTGCAAAAAGCGGCAATAGAAACATGCATTTAAAAACTGTTGCCAAAACTTAATTATATTAATCAATGACAACATCACAACATTCACTTATGAGAATGTTGCTATAGACCTCTTTAGCAACATTCAAGCAATGAATGTTGCCTTTTTCATGTTGCAAAAAGGCATTTTTGTAGTAGTGATTACAAAATCTATGAATCTCATTTAGATTGTTGAACGCTACAAAGATTATTTATCTTTGATAAGTTCGATAAATTTGTTCATAAAGAACAAAGAAGAAGACAAAACGCCTCTCAATTTAATTTTCATAATGTCTTTCTTAGTTTATAATGAAAGAAATAACGCATATTTATACTAAAACCCTAAGACCTAGTTTAACATGGAAATAATTATAAAAGATTACAATGATATAATAAAATCTTAATTAAAACGAAATTAACTTGAAAAGATTACAAAAGATATATTATAGATAGAATCCTAACTGAATAAGGAAACTCGCGAAATTTCAAAAATTTTGCCCAAGAGTATTTCTATGCGGCCGCGTGGTATGTTTACTTGCGATCGCATAGAACAGCTTCCGGCCTCCACTTTGCTCTCGGTATGCTTGGTTACGACCGCATGGGTTTCACAACTATGCGTCGCATAGTTATAACTTTTGAGCTCATTCACCCTTTGATTGCATTAGTTTTTCTAAGCGGTTGCTCCTTCCAACACACTTCAATTCTTGAATATTCGGCACCCCCCTTGGATCACATCACCATTGGAATACACCTACAGTGTTAATATCCAACATGACCTAGAGAAACCCGAGTTTTTAAAACTTAAAAGGAACACCGGATTGAAATCGCAAAGTTTGGTCTTGAGCACATAATTTTCTTTCCTTTTTTCTATCAAACACTTTATGCAAACTTTCTACGGCACATATTTGACCTAAACATTGTCTTATCAATATGCATATTCATCAACAAACAAAGAATGCCATTAGGAGGAAGTTTAGAGGCTCAATAGCTAGACATTCTACACAATTAAAAGATCCAATTCGAGAAGAATTGAGATATTTATTCAAGCTTTAAAGAAGCTATTGCTGCAAGATACCTGCCTACATATTTTAATACAATTATTGCTTGGGATTATTGAAGAAGAAGATCAAAGGAGATGAAATCAAGAACCATTTTCATTCTTCCATCCAAAAATCCTAATTCTCGGGTGATGTTAGTTAAACCCTTGTTTTGATATTAATTACATATATAATCTTAATATTGAAGCAGTTGTTCGGTGTTGAATGTTTGTACTGCTTTTAATGTTTTCAAGTAATTAACCACTATAGAATTGATGTATATTCCTATTGATGTTCTTGTGTTTTTAATGCATCTTTGCATATATGAATTCGGGATATGAATATTACCAGGTCAAGTGTGAGGGTAGGTTCAATTGATCTTAGGAGGGACATTGATCTTCATATCCTATAATTATTGTTCAAATGTGAGTTAATGTTGAGATGAATTAATATAAGGGGATACGAGATCCTAGTGCTTTGTCAACTAATCAAATAATTATAACACTTCCTACCACATAGTTAAATTAGTAACATGAATTATAGAGCTAGGTTGTTAATAATCATCACCTCATCCATATAATTGTATTTTTACATTCGATTAGAGATAGAGTAAATTGAGAAATACGTTGGATACTAATTCCTTGTAGGATTGATACTTGGACTATATCGATTTTATTACTTGTCACAATCCATACACTTACCGTCTAAGTGAACCCAAAAAACCCCTAATTCTAGTCAAACTAGAAAACTAAAATAAGCTAATCTAAATTAAACNGAGCTAGGTTGTTAATAATCATCACCTCATCCATATAATTGTATTTTTACATTCGATTAGAGATAGAGTAAATTGAGAAATACGTTGGATACTAATTCCTTGTAGGATTGATACTTGGACTATATCGATTTTATTACTTGTCACAATCCATACACTTCTATTGCATGTATTTTGGCTAAATATATACTTCTCAAGATATTCAAGATTTGAAATACAAAATCTAAGACTATTGCGGATACAAAAATGGACAACATGTAAGTTTTAAATGGGATAGTGTTATCACAAAGTGAATGTGTGTAGAAAATGATCAATTATCGTTGGAGATTGCCACAAAAGTGTAACTTTTTGGATTCATTGCCGCACGATTTTGTGGAGGAAGAAGGCTGCTGCTGGGGAGAGAAGGGGGTGAAGTAACAAGGGTAATATTGGGGAAGGGCATCTAAGTGGTATGCTTTATTTTTTATTTTATTTTTACTTTTTGATTGGGTTTAATTGAGTTATGGTTATATATTTAAATCAATTGTGGTCTATTTATTAAAAATATATTTTAATGAGATTGCATTTACAATGTGGTGTAAGAAACAAAAATTTTGGTGATAATATAATTAGCCTATCTTTTAATTAACAAGTCAAAATATTTACTTTTTAGAAAAAGACAATTTTATCCATATATTTAAATAAAAAAATTGAATAAAGAAATAACTTTTAATGTTTTGAGACCATATGCGAGCATACCAACGAGTCAGTAATGAATTAGATTTTTAAATCTAATTGTAAGATTATAAAAAGATAATAGTAGTTTCTTTTCGAACAACTTAAATAATTATGAAATCATAAAAAGACAATAGCAATTTCTTTAACCTAACAACTTAAAAAATTATGAAATTCCATTTTTCATAAGTTTCTCTTGTAATAACGACACTAGTAGTTAGTCATCATAGTTAAAATATCAAACTAAATCCCAATACTAACTAATTAATTATGGCAAGATGCCAATTAGTCAAACTTGGTCTTGCTTTTCTAGGAATAACGCTATATAGTTTAACCCAAATTCTAGTGGGTAGTGGAGTTTTGGTTGAAGTGGTATTCAAGAAACCAAATTATGAACCGGAGAGAAAAAGTTGTAGCAATTTCCCTAGTTAGCCGCTAGCTATGGCACTCTAGCGGTGTCGTCAAATAATCAGCAAAACCAGGTGCTCGGCGTACATATCCGAGAAAATTTTATTTTATTCTTTTGATGTGATTTTTTATCATCTTTCCAACCATAATATATTCTTTTAGATCCTATATATAGTCCACATGATTCTTGGTTTTCATACGACTTTGTATAAGTTAGAAACACAATATTTTGTATTATTTCTTCATTATTAATAAATTCTCCATTCGAGTGTATTAGAAACAATGAATATTCGTAATTTTTGTATTGTATAATTTAGATGTAATAAGCAAGTTAGTTAGGCTAGTTAGTTATCTTTTTCTTATTTTTCCAGCTGGACGTTAGTTACACCAGCTGGATGTTAGATTCCATTTTCCCGCCTACTTATACTGTATCCATTACTGCCTTTTCGATTAAGTAAATCAGATAATTCTCTTCAGCAATTCTCTTCTTTTATTTCTAATATGGTATCAGAGCAACTACCTTCCTGCTCTTAACTTCCAAAATTCCTTGGACTATTCTCTTCGATTCGGCTACAGTGGAACCAGTACACAATCAAATTGGATCTGATGTGCATTCATCCTTGAGCAAGTCGGCCATTGATGAACCGTCGAGTCCGTATTTTCTTCACCATTCAGATAATCCTGGATTGGTTCTAGTATCTCAGCTGCTTACTGGAGGGAATTATGCATCATGGAGTCGTGCAATGAGACAATCGCCCTTTCGGTAAAGAATAAACTCTCCTTCATTGATGGTTCGATGGAGAAACCAGAAGAATCAGATTCTGATTTAATCAATTCATGGATTCGAAATAACAACATAGTTATATCGAGGATACTCAATTCGGTTTCAAAGGAGATTTCAGCTAGCATCATATATGCCTCTACTGCTCACGAAATCTAGAATGATCTCAAAGAAAGGTTTCAACAAAGCAATTGACCAAGGATATTTCAGCTGAGGAAAGATCTAATGAACTTAGCTCAAGATCAAAACTCCGTTAGTGTCTACTTCACAAGGTTGAAGACTGTATGGGAAGAATTGATCAATTTTAGACCCAATTGCAACTGTGGAAAGCGTACGTGTGGTGGAGTCAAAGAAATAAACAAATACTATCAGATGGAATGCATAACGTCCTTCCTCATGGGGTTGAACGAGTCTTTTTCCCAGGCTAGGGGACATATCCTGCTCATGGATCCCATTCCACTTGTTAATAAAGTTTTTGGACTCATGGTGCAGGAGGAGAATAAGAGGAAGTTAAGCACTCAGTCATTAGGAAATGATGCTAATGGTGCTACTGCTTTTGCCGTCAGATCTGAAAATAACAAACCAATGATTCTAGTTCTTACAATGGTGGATCTAGAATGGAAAATTTTGCTGCTGCCAATTTTAAGAGAAAGGATAGGCCTTATTGTACTCATTGCAAGTACCATGGGCACTCAATTGATAAGTGTTATAAACTCCATGGTTATCCCCCCAGGATACAAGCCAAAAGCTAGGGAGAATGTTCAAAACTATTCTGCCAACAACCATGTTAATCAGTTGTCGACTAATCAACATATGGATCATCAACCTGAAATGGCGGATTTTATGCAGAATCTGAATTCTAGTCAGTATCAACAGCTGATGAACATGCTATCAAATCATTTGGCGTCTAGCTCAAATACTACTTCAAATGAACTCAACAAACAGCACACATCTGGACCTGCAGGTATTTGTCATTCCATATCTGTTACTCCTGTCATAGCCACTAAAGAGCTTTGGATAGTAGACTCAGGGGCTACTAAATATGTGTGCTGTAATGGTGAAGCCTTTATAACAATGAGACCTGTTGAAAATGCAAGTATTACTCTGCCAAACCACACAAGAATAATTGTCAACCTATACGGTGAAGTCAGGTTGAGTCATAATCTGGTGCTGCATGATGTTTTATACGTGCCACAATTCAAATTCAATTTGCTATCAATCAATGCATTGACTGTTAATTCTCAACTCATATTACTTCTCTCAGGATCAGTTCCACATCTGGGAGACTACCACCAAGAGGATGATTGGCAGGGGTAATAAAATTCAGGGATTATATGTACTTGATACCAGAAATTTTACTTCATTTTCAAATAATTTTGTTGGAAATGTATCTGCTCATGTGTGACATAATAGACTTGGACATTTGTCTTTTAAAAGATTGGATGCATTAAAGGATCAAGTGTCTTGTGATATTTCCAAGTTGAATAGGCGGCTCCCTTCTTACATTTGTCCCATAGCTAAACAAAGAAGACTATCATTTGAATCACATAATAAACTGTCCAGTAAACCGTTTGATCTATTGCATTGTGACATATGGGGACCATACCATATTGCCTCACAGACAGGACACAAATACTTGCTGACTTTAGTGGACGATTGTTCCAGATTTACCAGGATCTATATGCTGCGTCACAATCTAATGCTACAGCTGCAATAATTCGTTTAATATGGTTTCCACACAATTTGATGCCAAAATCAAGACGTTCAGGTCAGATAATGCTCATGAGTTGTCCTGTAAAGATTTCTTTGCTGAAAGAGGAGTTATGCATCAATATAGTTGTGTTAAAAGGCCACAACAAAATTCTGTTGTGGAGAGAAAACATCAGCATCTTTTGAATGTGGCTCGAGTCTTGTTCTTCCAATCCAGAATTCCTATTCAATATTGGTATGAATGTGTGTTAACCGCAATAGAACTCCCTCTCCCATCTTGAAGCATAAAACGCCTTACGAAATTTTACATAGGAAATCTGCTGATTATTCCAATCTTCAAGTGTTTGGGTGTTTAGGCTTTGCATCAACACTCACTGCACAAAGAAATAAGTTCCAACCTCAAGCAAAATTATGTGTATTCTTATGCTATCCTTCAGGAATCAAAGGATTCAAATTACTTGATGTTGCCTCAAAACAAATCTTTGTATCCAGGGATGCTGTTTTTCATGAAGAAACATTCCCTTTTCATACCATTGTGGAATTTGATGAATTGTTGGATCCCTTTCCTGACTTCGTGTTACCATCTCCCAATTTATCTCCACCTATTGATCCTCATATTCAACCATTTCATAATCATCTTGAACCAAATACACAAGATGCAGTTCATAACCCTACTCCATCTCCATCCACTGATACACAACACTCCACTTACACCCATTATTCTGACATTCTTAGACATCCTCATTCAGTCAGAACATCAAATCTGGATGTTCGATAATCCTCAAGAAATCCCAGACCTCCCAAATACCTTAATGCCTATCATTGTAATCTCATAGATCACACTGAGCAGCCTGATCTTCTTTCATCTTATCACATTGGCCGTTTTATCTCATACCAAAATCTATCTGAATCTCACAAACACTTTACATTATCTATTTCATTCGAGTTTGAGCCTCAATTTTTTCATCAAGCTGTAGAGTTTCTTCAATGGTGTGAGGCAATGAAGCTTCAATTGAAAGCCATGGAAGACAATCACACTTGGTCCATTGTACAATTACCTCCTGGAAAACACTCTGTAGGTTGCAGGTGGATTTACAAGAACAAATTCAAGTCAGATGGTTCACTAGAGAGGCATAAGACACGCCTTGTTGCTAAAGGGTACACCCAACAAGAAGGGCTCGATTACTTTGACACCTTTTCTCCTGTGGCCAAGGCTGTCACTGTCAAATTGATGCTTACCCTTGCAGCTTATCATATCTGGCATTTGATCCAACTAGATGCGAATAATGCCTTCTTGAATGGTGACTTATTTGAAGAAGTTTACATGGACCTTCCACTTGGATATGAGTTACTCAGACCACCAACAGGGGGAGAAGTTGGTTTGTCGGCTGCACAAATCTATATATGGCTTAAAACAGGCCTCAAGGCAATGGAATTCAAAATTCACTCATTCCCTTATTCAGCATGGTTTTATACAATCTAAAGGAGATTACTCTCTATTCACAAAGGGCTCTGGATCAAATTTTGTAGCTCTATTAGTTTACGTGGATGACATTGTGATAACAGGGCCAAACATTCATGTTATTAATTCATTAAAAACCTTCTTACACTCCCAATTCAAGTTCAAGGACTTGGGATGTTTGAAATATTTCTTGGGAATCGAAATTGCCTGGTCATCTGCAGGCATTGTAATATCACAAAGGCAGTATGCAATGCAATTACTTGAAGATGCTGGATACCTGGACTGCAAGCCAGTAAATACCCCCATGGACGCTAAGTTAGCTCTAAGCCAGCATGAAGGAGAGCTACTTTCTGATGCTTCTCATTACAGAAAACTGATTGAAAAACTGATTTATCTGACTTTATCACGCCCTGATATAACCTTTGCAGTTCATAAGTTGAGTCAGTTCATGTCTCAACCAAGGATGACACATCTAAAAGTCGTCAATCACCTGTTGAGATGTCTAAAAGGTCATCCTGGACAGGGTCTATTGTTTGCTTCATGTACATAGTCCAATTCAGACATCCATATTAAGGGATTTTCAGACGCTGATTGGGGTTCCTGTATTGATATACAGAAATCCACCATCGGTTTTTGCATATTCGTTGGCAGCTCCATGATCTCATGGAAGTCTAAGAAGCAATCAACCATATCTCGTTCTTCTGCAGAAGCAGAATGCAGAGCACTTGCTTCAGCTGCTAGTGAGATCATATGGATCAAACAATTGTTGGATGATTTTCAAGCTCATGTCTCTTCTCCAGCCACACCGTATTGCGACAACCAAGCTGCAATTCAGATTGCCACTAACCCAGTTTTTCACGAAAGAACGAAACACATTGAAATTGATTGTCATTTCATTCGTGACAAAATTAATGCTAGAATCATTAAACTTCTTCCAGTGCGTTCGAAACATCATCTTGCTGACCTTTTCACCAAGCCTTTGCCTGCTTCCAATCTCACTCATTTGCTGTCCAAGATGTGCGTGAAAAGATGTTTACTGCACATCTTGAGGGGGAGTATTAGAAACAATGAATATTCGTAATTTTTGTATTGTATAATTGAGATGTAATTAGCAAGTTAGTTAGGCTAGTTAGTCATCTTTTTCTTATTTTTCCAGCTGGACGTTAGTTACACCAGCTCGATGTTAGATTCCTTTTTCCCGCCTATTTATACTGTATCCATTACTGCCTTTTCGATTAAGTAAATCAGATAATTCTCTTCAGCAATTCTCTTCTTTTATTTCTAATACTGTGCCAATTTTCTTTGAGTCGTTATTGTATTGTGATTGCTAATTTATATTGTATCATATAATCTTGATTCTACTATTCTTAACAAGTGGTATCAACATACATAATTCTTGTTCGGATTCTGACAAATAAAGTTCTCAAATAAGAAAATGATGTATACGTTTGCCTATATTTTACGTGAAAATCATAAATTAAGCTATATTATCTTTATTTGCCTTCACTAGCATACACCCACTCGAGACAATCATAAAAACAAAGAGAATAATCCAAACATATTTTTCCTCAATTTCTCTCTTGCTCCGTCCCATGCATGTATTACTTATCTCAGATTATTTGGAGCTCTTACATTATCTTATTAACATCCCTAATTTTTCGAACTTATCATTGACAAATTAATTATTTGGAACACCAAAAAACAATGTACACTTTTACTATGTGTTTTTATACCTAGTCATTGTCACACATTGTGCATTATTGTCCATTCATATATTAAATTTGCAGGATTCATGGACATTAGTCTTCCATAACCTGCGTAAAGTGTCAAATACAATGGCCTAAACATTTGCTCCATAATAAATACCTAAAAAATATATCAAAACTTGTGTCTCTCTTTCAAACGTCCAAGCTCAAGAAGTTGATCGAGAATCATTTACATGTTTGATGCATTCATATGTGAAATTACGAGATTCGACCCAAATTATACCTAGATGGGGTGAATAGATTATTATGCAAAATTAAAAAAAATAATAATTAACTAGCAACAAGTCACTATTAATTATCTCTATATTGTTAATAAATCAAGTCAATTATCCTAAGTTGGATTGCCGCAGTTATATGAAAGCAATAAATAAACAATCAGAATGATCACGGAGAAACCCTAACTAGGTAAAAACTACGGGCATTTTGCAAGTCAACAATCCACTATAAACGAATTATGAACTTACTGTCCGCTAGACACGACTACCATTAGTACTTTTTGACCTCCTGACTGTAATTTCCACCGCCCTCCTGGATTGTATGCTGCTACACCAACTCCCAACTGTAGTTTTCGAAGACCCCTGGATTGCGTGCTCCTGCACCAACTCCTAACTTTATGAATTCGTCTATGTCCTGTGGATCAACGAAAAACTCTGCGTTCTCCAACAACAACTGGAACTCCAGTCACCTCCCATTGATCTTCAGAATTCTGATAAATATTTAGGAAGTAAAGAGTTTGGTATTTGGATTATGTGGGTTTGATGTTTTCACCGCCAAGAACAAATCGAACGACGAAGGTTGAAAGCCGTGGATGAATTTGATGAAGTAGATAAAAAACAATATGTGTTCTCTTAATATCAACCTTAAAAAAAATCATTTAGAGGCGTGCCGTATTTATACCGTAGGTTTAGGATTGAATGGGCGGGATAAAAAGCCTTAAAACGCGAATTAAAATGTTTCGGATGACACTGTCGCTCGAGGGAAAGTTGGGCGACAGGCGAGCGACAGTGTGTCGTTCGCGCGAAGGCAAGGCGACATGTTAGCGACAATGTTTCTGTTTCTACCGCTCGAGCAAAGATATGGCGATAGTCTAGCGAAATTGTGGCGCCGTTTTTTTCCTTCTTTCCATTCTTGAACCCTAGGTATAATACAACTCAATTAACAGTATTTGCAATTTACTGCTTGACTTTTACAACACATTAAATTTAGTCCTTTTTGTTCACAAATTTGCTAATTACATTAAAAACCTAACACTATGCACTCTTTCTTGATCATTTTTCTACTTGTATCCCGACTTATATATATTGTTGTCACATTTTCACGTCTGGAAGAAACCAAATGCATTACTTCATAGAAATCTCTACGAGTGACCAAGACACAATTATTAATGATAGGACGGCTTTCTAGAGTGGTGAAATAACTACTCAAACTATAATGTTCCTCAGTGTTTCTTTTCGACTGCAACGTTGAAAATTATTCAACATTGGAATCTAATCACAGGTTCTGTGGATAAACACAACCATACAAAACAGCATATAAACAATTTAATGATTGTGTAACATTTGGCAATATTAGATTAAACTTATCTCTATATATCTGTATAGTATCCAAAGTGCATATTGGCAAAAAAAATACAATGGCAGCAGGCATAAAATCTTACAGTCTTTGCACCTATTTGATCTTGAGTCTCAGTGCATGGTCAGTTATGGCCTCTTCGACCTCGTCTCAGGCAATCAAAGGCGGCTACTGGCCTTCATGGGCCAAGAATTTGCCTCCACCTTCCATTGAGACGTCATTTTTCACCCACATATACTACGCATTTCTTATTCCTAACAATGTCACATTCAAGTTTGACATAGAGTACACTACAGCGGTGGAGCTAGTGAATTTCACGTCCGCTCTTCGTGAGAAGAAGCCCCTGGTGAAGATACTCTTCTCCATTGGTGGGGCAGCCGAAGGTCCCTTTTTTTTTGGACGAATGGCCTCAAGTCCTTCAATGCGCAAGAATTTCATCGACTCGAGCATAGAAGTGGCAAGAAAATTTGGTTTCGATGGGATTGATCTCGACTGGGAATATCCTCAAACACCTAAGGACATGGAAAACTTGGCCTATTTGCTTGACGAATGGCGCCTCGAGGTCCTGGAGGAAGCCAAAACCACCAAAGAGCCACCGCTCCTCCTCACTGCCGCCGTCTACTTCTCTGCCAACTTCTTCCTCTCCGGACCCTACAGATCATACCCTGCAACCTCCATCACCAAAAACTTAGACTGGATCAACGTAATGAATTATGACTACCATGGCTCATGGGAACCTTCCATCACAGGCGCTCACTCAGCACTGTTCGACTCCAAAACCAACATAAGCACAAGTTACGGCCTGGGTTCATGGATCAAATCAGGCGTCCCAAAGAGCAAACTGATCATGGGATTGCCCTTATACGGAAAAACATGGTTGCTCAAGGACTCGAAATCACACGGTGTAGGATCACCCGCCATTGATGTGGGACCTGGCGATCAAGGAGTCTTGACATTCGCTGAAATAGAACAGTTTAACAGGGATCATAAGGCCAAAGTGGAGTATGATTTAGAGAGTGTTTCCATGTATTCTGTGGCTGGGACTACCTGGATTGGGTACGATGATACTCTATCAGTGACGATGAAGATAGCTTATGCTCGAGCTCTTGGGATTCGTGGGTACTTCTTTTGGGCTGTTGACGGTGATTACAAGTGGAAGATTTCGAAAAGAGGTACGTATATACACAGAATATATTGAATTTTTTAGATTAATACACATATAATTACGACGAATATACTGATTTTAATGAACAAATATTTTTCATTATGCAGCTTCTCAATTATGGTGTGTTTGAGAATTTAGTCAAATGGTTCGTCTAGCCTGAGAATGGTACGTACAAGGTCATTGGGTTTAGTAGTACAATTGTGAAGCAGCAGGTTGTAGTTGAATCTTATTTATCCACAAGAAATATAGAATAAGCTTCAACTAATATTTTTTTTCGTTTTTCTTTTATTTATTTGTTTTGTGGTTGATTGTACGTCCCTTCTTCATTGTTAGATTCGAATTGATTCTTTGAAATCGATCGTGCAGAAGATTATCAGCGATAGTGTTGCTAATGGAAAAGTTAGGGAAACAGGAAAAATGATAACCTACTGAAATGAGTTTTTATATAGTGAAATAAAATACAGAATAATAGATAATTTTCAGCAAATTAATGGTAACATTACATAGAAAGCAGTTTTCTGGGAATCAAATAAAGATTATCGAAGTAAAAAAAAAAAAAATTTATATATATATGTGTGTGTGTGTGTGTGTTTAGTTTTACCAATTTCAAATTTAAGAAATAAGGTTTAAAAATTCAAATTTCAGATTTTTTTAAATTTTATTTATAAATTAATTAAACATATATTTTATTAATTAAATATATTAAGGTCACGATTCCATATAATTTGGTCACAAATTCTATATAATCGGTCACATATTATTAATTTGTCACAAATCAAAAATTTTACTTCTCAAAAATTATTTTACGGTCACAATTTAAAAATTTTATAGGTCACAATTTATTTATCGGTCACAAATAAAAAATTGAAACATCACAAATTAATTTACGGTCACAATTAAAAAATTTTATATATCATAAGTTGTTCATCGGTCACAAATCAGAAATTTTATAAGTCACAATTTGTTCATCGATCACGAATAAAAAAATTTATACGTCATAACTTATTCATCGGTCACAAATCACAAATATTATAAGTCACAACTTAATAAACAATCACAAATTGTCAAATTATCGATCACAAATTAACAATTTTTTAGATCACACATTATTTGTTGGTCACAATTTATCTTTTTTATTGGTCGAATATTATTTATCAGTCACATATTAATCAATTTAATGGTCACAAAAAATCAAACAATATGTGACCATAACCAACACTTGTGACCACCACCTCACCACTCCCATCAACACCACCACCGCCATCGTCGCCGCCAGAACCACCACCACTACCACCTCAGGACAACCTATCAGCACTACCACATCACAACAATCGATCAACACCACTACACAATGTCAGAGCCACCACCACACCGCCACACCACCGTACACAGCACATCGCACCTACAACACATATCATTGCACCACCAATGCTCACAACCACCGCACAAAGCATGGTACCCAACAACAACATCGTACACGGCATCACATCCACAGCACACATCACCATAACTATACCCACAACACCACATCGCAGACGAGAGATTTGTAGCCCCAACCCCTCAAATCAACAGCACAGTAGACAAATTAGCCTTAGCCTCTCTATCCACAAAGTTCCCTACCTATCCAATTCAAAATCTGGCCCAAGTGAATCTCATCAACCATAACCTGCTGCTTCGCCAGAAAATTATAGCCGCCGTCTTCACTGCGCAAAAAAAAGCCACTATTAGAGAACACCAGAAAGCACCGAAAAACGCTAGCAATCACCGATCAACATCGGCACGCCAGACCACCATCATTTTGCCTCCCACATAGCAGCAGCAGCGCTCGAGAGCACCATTGCTATGTGCAAGTCGCGACGGCGCCCGAACTTGCAGCAACTGCGTTCGCGACGGCGCTCGAAGCTGCAGCGCCGGAACCTACAGCAGCTGCATTCAAGACTTCAAGTGACGAAGGCAGCAGGTGCTGCCCACCTCACCAGTAGGCTTTCCTGCCCCCTCTGTCTCGTGGAGGCTGGGCTGCTGCGGAGAGGGAGGAGAGTGGAGCAATGAGAAGAGACAGTGACGGTGAGGAGGGAAAGAAGAGAGGAGGAGGAAAATTGATTAGGATTTGATTAATATTTAATATTTAAAATAAAATATCTGATTTTTGAAAAGTGAAACCTGTAATCTGATTTTTAATATTGAATATTTAAAATTCTGATTTTGTATAATTTCCAATATATATATATATATATTTCATTAATCATGGTGGATGGCATCAATATTTAGCAATACATATTTGGACCTTGCATCTATCAATTCAGACTGTCCCACGCCATGGAAGCATATAAACCACAACATTAGTCCAACAATCCAAATACATAACGTATTATGTAAATTATTAATTATATTATAGATACGTCAATTAATGCATTTAGAGATGTAACGTGAGTTGTCTCATATTAGGATTTGCAAGCGAATAATACCGTAATTGTTAACTATATTGAACTTGGATTTTTGGCGCTTTGGCATTTCTAGTTTCTCAGGGCCCACCAACCTTTCTAACTCGGGTTGACTTCTCTAGAAGGGTGTTGGCAATGGCGGATTCATGATATTAAGTCAGTTATGGCGGTCGCTGATGGCCGCAATAATAAAATTATTTATTAATATTTTATTAAATAATGTTAACAAATTTTCAATCAATATATAAATATATTAAAATATGAAAAAGTCATATACATTTGAAAATATAATTCAATACAATATAAAATAATAAGAAAAAAAATACATTTTTCAATCATATATATACGATCAATTTCAAGTTTTTTACGTACTCAAACGAAATAGTTTATACGTAAAGCATGATTAAACGGTTTGGACGAACGCTATGCAAAATTTTGAAACAATGATTTTTAAAACTAAAACTAATTTTGATCTAAAAAGAAAAAAAATATTTTTTGAACTTTTAAAAGAATAAAAAACAACACTTAGATTGTTCAAATTTGAATTTTATAAAATAAATTAATAAAACTTAATAATAAAAGTATATATATCATTGAGTAATATTTTTAGTCAATAAATTTTTTAAGGAAATTATTTCGAAAATGAAAACTAATAATATATAATTGTTTAGTTATTATTTATTTCATTGAAAAATTAAACAAAAAGTAGAAAAGTAAAGTTCTACCATATGAGTTACACTTCTTTTGTCGAACATTGGTACAATTATTAATTAATATTTAGTTATTCTTTACCGTGTTTAAAAATTGAAAGAGAGAATGTTGTTGAAGGGAATCGAACCCAAGTATCTCACGTGGAAATGTGCCTTCTCTTCCAAATCTACGCACCACACACACACACACACACACACACACACACATAATGGCGACCGCGTCGACTCGCCGGGAGCTGGATTCGCCCCAGGGTGTTGGGGGATAGAAGTGCAAAAAATGGTTAATTTTGAGTTTTAATTATACTAAAATTAGTTTTAGGTTCAAACGTGCTATAAATTTGAGGTCGATCTAGGCTAGGTGGCCCTATACAATGCAAAATATGTACACATGTACCAAAAAACAAATTGGATAAACCTTCTTGGCCAAGCTCAAAGCTAAGCCAAGAAACAGGAGGCGATAAACCTTCTTGGCCAGGCTCAAAGCCAGGTCAAGAAACACATCGCCCCCTATTGGAGGGGTGATGCCCGGCCAAGAAACAGAGGGGCCATATGTCGCCCCCTATTGGAGGGGCCCCCCTCCAATAGAGGGAGATGCATTGCCCCCATTACTATTTTCTTTGACGGAACCCATCTCCTTTCCAAGTCAAAATCCCGTATCGTCCCCCCAAGAAACAGAGGGGTGATATGTCACCCCCTATTGGAGGGGGCGACGGAGTCAGCCCCCATCCAATAGGGGGCGACACATCACCCCTGTTACTATTTTCTTCAACGGAACCCATTTCCTTTCCAAGTCAAAATCTTGTAACTCGTGCTAACATTGCTAGACTTGTCGAAAAGCAAGGCATGAGCCCTAGTGACAGAAGTGTTCTATGCACCATGATAATTAAAGCACATTGGATTCACAAAATTGACGTAGTTTCTAATAGAATCCCCGGGACAAGTCCTGGAAGCATCCGAGGACAAGAAGAAATTGGAAGCAAAATAAGTTGTAGAAGATGAAATGAGGCGGGGTTTGCCAGAGGCAAGTGACTCCTAGTTAATAGTAGCCCGCCATTCTTGGTACAGTAATGCAAGATTGGACATGTCTAGTGGATTATTTGGAAATTCCCAATTAAGATCGAGCCCGCCAAATCCATATTTTCTAGCTACATCAATAGATGATGATATAAATGCAGCCCGATTGCCTGAATTGCTAACTAAGTTTGAGAAAGTTAAGGACTACAGCGTGCGACGCCTGTTACAATTTGGGTATGACCCGAATTCCTTGTTGAAGTAATTGAAGAATTTTAATTGAAGTGTACGTCAAGAAGAATTCAGTTTAGAATACTATTGGAGTCTCATGTCAAGTTGAAGTTCTATTTTGGAAGCCTATTGGAAGTTGTAATTTGTTTTGGACTCGATTTTTTGGTATCCTACTTCATCAACAACTCTAGTTGGAGGGTTTGAACATCCCCTACATGTTCCCTATAAATATTAGGCTCTTCTATACAATTTCAAAGTGTGAAAAAATAGATTACTAGAATTATATGATCACTTATAATTTTCTCTCTTCTCCATTATTTTTGAGTCAATAAAATCCTTTAATTCCTTTGTCATATTTATTGTCTTTATTATTCTTTTGCTTGATCAAATATTTCATTATTTGTCATATTACTCCAACAATTCATTTCGGTGGTTGGTTTGATCAAGTGGTATTCAAACAATGCATAATTCTTGTATTTTCAACATTGTTAACAACGATCCGAGTATATTAATATTTCTTCTAACAAGAGATATTTTTGTTGTTTCACAACAAGTAGTATCAGAAAAATTCTGGTATCTTATTTGTTTCACGACAAGTGGTATCAAAGCCAAGGTTCCGCAATTCCGCAAGAGCTCAGGGTTTGATTTGTTTGAGGTTTTTCGTTCGTGATGACTTTCATGAAGTATGACATTCAGTTTTTGGATCGGAGCACTATATTTTTGCTATGGCAGGTTAAGATAATTGTAGTACTCGCACAGTAGGATTTGGATGATGCATTACTGTGAATTGACAAGATGCCCGCAACTTTGACCACGATGGAGAAATTACGGAAGGATAAGAAGACAGTTTCTTACATTCATCTTTATCTATCGAATACCATTCTTTAGGACGTTTTGAAGGAGGGTTCAGCAGCTGCTTTATGGTTGAAGTTGGAGCAATTGTGGATGACCAAAAGTCTAACAAGCAAATTGCATCTCAAGCAACGTTTATACTCTCATCGAATGGTAGAAGGATGATCATTGGAAGATCACTTGACTGTATTTAAAGATAAAGTATCTGATTTGGAAACTTTGGAAATAAAGTATGATGAAAAAGATTTGGCCTTGATCCTATTGTATTCGTTGCTCGCTTCATTTTCTTCATTTAAAGATATGATCTTGTATAGTCGTGATACTCTCATCATAGATAAGGTGTGTGATGCTTTATTTTTAAAAGAGAAGATGGAGCATCTGGTTTCAAAGGTAAGAGATGGAGAAGGGTTTGTTGCTCATGGTGGTTCTGGTCAGTAATCAGATTTGTAATTTCCGTAAGAAGAAAATGCATTTGAAGAAGGATTGCTACAAATTGTAGAATAAAGAAAGATTGGCTGCAAGTCGATATGAGAAGCAATCAGAGACTTCAAGTGAAGCAGACTTCAAAGAGAACATTATAAGTGAGGGAAATCTCTTAGCTATTTCTGACATCGTGTATAAACCAGAGGAGGATTGGATTCTGGATTCAGCGTGTATGTTTCATATGTGTCCTAATAAGGACTTATTTACTACATATGAAACCGTTTCGAAATGTGTCGTGGTTATGTAAGACAACACACATTGTCGGTTTGTTCGAATTGGTACAATCGGATTGAAGCTATTAGATGAGACAATTAGAACACTTGGCCATGTTTGACATGTTTTGGATTTGAAGAATAATCTCATTTCTTTGTCTATTCTTGATCCAAAGGGTTATGAATCTTTGGTAGAGGTAGAGCTTTGAAGGTTTGTAAGGGTGCCCAAGTTGTATTGGAGAGATAGAAAATGTCTCAATTATACATCTTGTAGGTTGTGCAGAATCTAAAAGAGTCAATCAGCATATGCTCAGTACCGTGGTGGACATTCAGTTCAGTACAATACTTTACGGAGCTCGTAAATGGTCGAATTTGAAGAATACTGCTCAGTGAAGTTTAGGAGATATGGATAATGCCACTTTGCCACCATCACCTGTGATGTCATTGTATTCAATTGCAATGGACGGACCCAGTGATAAAAGGTATATGGATGCTGATTTAGTTGAGTATGCTTTCAGCGTAGTAGAAGGTCTACGTACAATCTAGCAATGGGTCTTATTTAAAAGCATTTGGGTTTAATTCTACTTTGGGGTGTGTTACAACCCAATTTGGTGAATTTAAAAATCATTATGTTTTTTTGGGAATTTGAGGTAATTCTGTAGAGGAGTGCTGGATTTATTGAAAGAAGTGGAGTATTTCGTGTTTGGTTGGAGAAATTAGTTTTCGTTATTCTTAAAGATTCCGTTCATTTCTTGCAAACGAATTTTCTTCTCCAGGTGGAGAAAATTTTGGAGATTTGTTAGTTGCAGTGGAATTTGTGTTAAGGTGGAGATTGTTAGAATTTAGGTTTGACCCGAATTCCTTGTTGAAGTAATTGAAGAATTCTAATTGAAGTGCACGTCAAGAAAAATTCATTTTAAAATGCTATTGGAGTTATATGTCAAGTTGAAGTTATATTTTGGAAACCCATTGTGAGTTGTAATTTGTTTTGGACTCGATTATTGGTATCCTACTTTATCAACAACTCTAATGGAGGGTTTGGACATTCCCTACATGTTTCCTATAAATATTAGGCTCTTTTATATAATTTCAAAGTGTGAGAAAATAGATTACTAGAATTATATGATCTATTCTCCATTATTTTTGAGTCAATAAAATCATTTAATTCCTTTGTCATATTTCTTGTCTTTATTATTCTTTTGTTTGATGTAATACTTCATTATTTGCCATATAATTTCAACAATTCATTCCAGTGATTGGTTTCTTCAAGTGGTATTCAAACAATACATAATTCTTGTATTTGCTAACAGCGATCCGAGTATATTAATATTTCTTCTAACAAGAGATATTTTGGTTGTTTCACAACAAGTGGTATCAGAGCGATTTCGGTATCTTGTTTGTTTCACAACACCACCTATGGATAGCAAAACCTTGGTAGGGGGATTTTTTGCATGGAGGGTAGCGGTTAAATTTCCCATCCATTGATCATCAGGCAATACAGAGGCATAAAACAGGTGTGTGAAATATGAAGTAAGTATATTTGATGGTGGGAGTGTTTGTGCTAGCCAGGAAGGCCAGGATGCACCTTTTACACCACTAGGCAGCGGCACAGGACTTGGTGGCAGTGCAGACGCTGGTAGCGGTGAAAATATCCATGGTGGTGCAGCATCGGAAAGTGCAATGATGGCCGGAAAGAGTGCATATATTTTGTACACAGCCATGATTGATTATTTAGATGTTCCTTGAATTGTTCCCACGATCAAGAATGTGCAAAGACGTATTTATATCATACAGTTATGTTATGGCATCAACAGTGTGAGAAATCGAATTTGTATTGGTGTTGTTTGTTTGATTTGTTATCATATTTGGAAGTTTTTGTTTGAATTTTCTCAGGATGGGATTTCCCAGCGTAGTGAAGTGAAAAATATTACAAACAATATATGTAAAATTTGGCTTCTCTGCTCAGACTTGTTCATGGGAAGGGAAGTTTATCTTGGTGAGTATTTGCTCTTGATATTGATTTGAAACAATTGTCAAAGCTTGTCCAACTTCAACTGGAAAGTTCGATAGTTGCTATGAATGTCGGTTTGAAATTAGTGTCAAATTTCAATTTTAAAATGCTACAGTTGTAGAAAGAAAATTGTAGTTGCTTTCATTATTTTTTTTATTGCATTTCGTACACTATATATCCAACTCCAATTTCAAAATATTCACTTGTTCATAACACGTAATGTCAAGTTCAAGTATCAAACGTCTAGGTGACGTGGGTGTACAAAAACATGCAAAATAGGTTGTCAAGGACCAAACAAACACGACACATCCTTAGATGTGTTGACAATATTTATCCATGAATTGGGATCAAACTCAGGTTGATCATCCATCGATGTATCATACTTGGACCCAGTAGAAGCCTTATACTTATCCTGTGAAAAAGAAATTAATTCTTATCAACTCACTATATAAATTTAACTCTTCTGGATTTATAACAACAAAATCTCTAACCAATTATTCGTCTTGTGGACATGGCTGGAGAACCCTAATTGAGACATGTGATGGTCCATATCATTTTAAAAATATGTTACATGTTACCCCTCGTCCTGAAA
>CAIGRK010323516.1:0-10525 GCA_903798315.1 Fraxinus greggii | reverse complement strand
ACTTATATTCGAACTTCTGTTTGTACAATAGTTTTCGACTAATTGATAAATGAGTTGGATTATTAGCATTTTTTGACATTGAGCGTGATTACTAAATATATCAATGGCAAATGGCCATTATGTTATATGCTGAAGAACATTTGTAATGAGGAGATAAACATTTTATAAGATCAAATCTTTAGGTACACTGTCCACTGTGGGATAGTCGCAGTATTCAACTGCATCAGCCGCTGATAAGATCTAAAGGAATGGGTGTGCTATTAACATATTTAACATCAGTTCAACAAAAACAATATCAAATCTGAAGTCCCCGAGAATTGTACAACCGGGAATAATTTCTGATGTTCCCGGCATTGACTTCCATAGATTGGGACTTAATCCGTCCCCAACTACGTTGAACAGTCTTATATAAAAGTGATTGTTCACTCATGAGCAGTCTGGTTTCAATTTTTATCAAGTTCTAACACGAGTATAATTTTCATAATGAGTGACAGTGAGACTTGAACTTAGACTTCTGCTACCTACTGTATAATATTATGTTAAAATACCTCCTCGAAAACTTAAACTGTTACATAAAGGGACAAATTTATTCAATTAAAATTTGTCTTTTGACATTGTAATGTCGCTTTAAGTGTAAGAAATAGCTTCATGTATTGGGTAGCATATATAGTTTGAGGCTGTGTACTAAACTTGACAAGACTTCTGTTATCATATACTAGTCAAGTTCGTTTCCTTCACTTGCTCATTTATTGCCGCTTGCATTGTTGGCCTAGTTCTTGTCCAATATTCTCATGAATCATCCTATATACTACACTTAGGGTCAAATATCGACGAGAAAACAAAAGAGGGGAATGATGATTTTGAAGCAATAGCATCGGGCTCTAGTACCCCTTATTTACATCATTCTCAACATCAAAAGAGAGACAGATCATAGAAAACACGGTGTGAAACTTTTTTTTTGTAAGTGAATTACTACATTGGTGGAAGAGGACATAGTTTTATATTAAGGCTAATCTCTATAAATCGCGCGTGTTCTCGTATATCTGTTTGTCTGCAATTTTGTTGCTCTCGATGTTATAGAATTAGTATTTCTAATTCTCAACAGTAGTGAAATTGAAATTTGCGGCAGCAAGTTGGGATGACACAAGTGGGAGAAAGAATGTCAACGGTTTACACTCATGTGGTGGATATATGGGAATGAAACTCATATTATTTTAGGCATCGACGAAATTGCTTATGTAGAATGAGTCAATGACTTTATAAAATATTCTTTTATTCTTAAACGGGACAATTGAAAAAGAGAAGATGAAGAACGGATTAAATGTGATATCAGAATATAGTTCTGCAATAAGTGAAATTAGTTTCTTTCATCTGCCAGTGGATAAGAAATAACAGAATTTTCAGTTTGGCAAGTATTCTTTACCCATGATTTCTTCTTTTCATTTACATAAAGCTTTAGTTAAGTATCTATCTCAATGATCTCAGTCTAACATGTATTATGAACATTAAGAACCTCTGAATTTGCTCGGTTCTGATGGACTTGTAATGAATGGACGGACATTGGAGTTTATCTTCAATGTCCTACAGCATTTCCGCCGTGTTTCAATCTAAAATGAAGAAAGATTTGTTAGAAATCACCAGTCGGGTTTATCCAACCAAGAAATGCCAAGGATTGACGCTCGTTTGTCCACATCCTCCATCTAAAATATTAGATTCTCAACTATCATTGTCTTCCAATGTCGAAGTCGACATTTCCAACCACACGCCTTCATGTAATCACAGGATAGAGCATAACACTTATTATATCCATATGAAAATATGATGAAAATCAGGTATGTGAATATGTTTTAAAGTAGTGTCTGGTTTATCTAAACAGCCTTAAAGATTCCAGGCACAACTAGAAATAATATGCAATGAACCACAAGGGTCATTTCAAGCAAGGAATCATTTATTTGAGAACATATCCAAAACTCTGAAAGAATCTTCATTGTTTTTAATATTTTTTTCTTATGAAAAGTTAAAGTTCAAATAAGTATCCAACACCTCCGCTTGCCTCTATAAATACAAGTTGACATACCATATCACAAACCAAGTCACATACAGACAAATCTTCATTAATTTGTTCAAGAAAATCATTTTTTATTTTCCCATCAAATAACAGCCCTTTTAACAACTTCACTGCATTTGATGGATCGTGTAGCGAAACTGGCTTCACAAAAAGCTGTGGTGATCTTCAGTAAAAGTACATGTTGCATGTGCCATGCTATCAAGAGATTGTTTTATGAGCAAGGTGTGAGTCCTATGATCCACGAGCTAGATGAGGATTCAAGAGGAAAAGAAATGGAGTGGGCTCTGATGAGGTTAGGATGCAGTACTGCTGTCCCGGCTGTGTTTATCGGAGGAGAATTTGTGGGCTCTACTAATACTATTATGACACTGCATCTCAATGGTTCACTGAAGAAGTTGTTGAAAGATGCTGGAGCATTGTGGCTCTAATTACAAATGGAAGACATGTTATGAACTAAATGAGGAAACTAAACAAGAGTTTCCACACTTTTTCCCATTTTCCTAGGGGCGGTTTAGTACATATGTCGTCCTATATGAAGGTTGTCTGCATATAAAGCCTGTCTTTTACACTAATTCAGTTACATCGACAAGCAATTCACTACAGCCTTTCAGTTTTTCCTTCTTTTTTTTTTTTCCCCCCTTTTTCCATAGCCAGCAGTAAAAGATCTTTATGTTTGAATTACACTTATAATGCAATCAACTATTTTTATTCAATTCTGAATTTTGAGTCCAAGAACGATGCAAAGATATGAAAAATCCAATAGCAGCAAAAACATTAGTACATTACTTCTCCTAAAACAAATAAATCTGAAAATCCCAGAGAAACACCAGCTGAGATTAATTTATGATGATGCTGGCATTGACTTTCATAAATTTTGACAGTATCTAATGCCCATTACTAAGTTGAACCATCACGTTTAAAAATCAATACGTTCCCTCACGAGCTGGCCAATTTTTTCATCGAAGGGTACTAGACTTGAACGAAGGACATTTGTTTGCACTAATATTTATCAAGTTAAAGTACCCCAACAGAGATCTATACCTAGAGAAATAAAAAGTTTATTCATTTAAATTTTGCCTTCGTTTTCAACAATGTACTATTACTTTTGACTATATGGATATCGTTGAACCCATTAAACTTAATGCAATGGCTATATGTGACTTCTCTCTAGTAGCTTCAATACAGTTAACAAATTTAAGATCACAATGATTTCTGTCTTTTTTACTCTATGAGGTTCCAAAATATGCAGATATCGACTTATAATTTTCAGCTGATTTCGAAGACGGATGCATAAAAAATACAAATAAAATGTACATGAAAAAAAGGGCATTGAGGTGGCACTAGTGGGGGAATGAATGTCAATGTTTTATGCTATTTGATGGATATATAGGAATGTTGTGGTAACTAGTATTATTACAGGAATCAATTGGATTGCTTATGTACATTGACTTGACAGATTATTCTTTATTCTTAAACAAGAAACTCGAAAAAGAAAAGATGAAGAACATCTTAAATTCTCAGTTTCTGATTAAACAATATTGCTTTTTCGGATTTTCGTTTCAATTATGTTAATAGACTCCCTCACATGTAGGTCAGTTTCATTTTTTCATCAAAGCGACAAGAGCTGAACTCAACACATTTTATGTTAAAGTACCTTATCATAAAAGCTTAAGCTATGAGGGAGGAAAATTTTATTTATATTTTAAATTTTGCATTTGCTTTCAAAATTGTATTTTCATTTTCACTGTGGATTTAGCTGAAAACATGATCTAAATGAAGAACGCAAGTCCTCTCTACTAGCTTAAAGAGGGTTAACAAATACTTATGCAAATAAAATCACAAATATATCTCTTCAACTTTTGTTTCTGGTAAGCAATGACTTCATATTTTGGATAGCATGGTTATTTTGATGCTGTTAACTAAACTTAAAATCACAATAATTCTCTTTCTATATGTGTTTATTACTCTTAGCGAGGTTCCAAAATATGCAAATATTGACCTGAATTTCAGTTAATTTCGAAGACGAGCATATACAATTTACAAGAGAAAAATAACATAGGGATGGCACAAGTGGTAGATAGAATGTCAATGTTTTACACTCATTTGTTGGATATATAGGAATTTTATGGCAACTCATATTATTGAAAGAATAAATGGGATTATTTAAGTACAATGACTTTACAGATTATTCTTTTATTATCAATGTTGGGAAAATTGTTGTCAAACGGCATCTCAGGCGATGATATTAAATTGATATAATTTTAGTAGTCGGCATTGACCAATTGACTGAACTAGAATATTGGCCCCTTAATGAAACGACCCACCCCTAAAACTATTAGGGTCATTGGAAGTAGTTTAATTAATTAGAGTTGTGCTCGTTCCCTCACTTCTTGGAAGGCTTATTAAGTGTTGACTCACTTATCATGCACTTGGCCACTTATCGGTTTTGGGTTTGGTCCATTACTATACCTAATGTTGTCTTATATATGATGCCCCTCTTTTGCTTGGTTACATACGGTGTGTATTATTGCTTCTCATTCCTTGGGGAAAAATTACTATTTTTTTCTCTTGCTTCGTGCCTATTTTTTTTTTTCCTTCTCCTCTGCCTTCGTGGACGCCTTTGAGGCTACAATATTACCTTCATCCTTGTGTCCTTTTGTGGTTAATATTAGAGCAACCAAAAGTGCGAATAGTCATAGGATTTGGGTCGTTGCTTTTGAGGGTGTTGATTCGATAGGATTCATATTGAGCCTGGAAAACATAATTGGTATCAAATCTTCCACTACAAGCTGATATCAGATTTTGGTGGAGGCAATTTTCAGTCCAAAATCCGATCAAAAAAAGTCAAGATCGATTTTTTTTCCCAAACTGACTGAACCTGCAATCTCTATTTCTAGCCAAGCTAAGAGGCTTTGGGTGAAACAGAGGCTGGAACCATGCTATGCAGGTGGAGGTGCCACTGGGTGTGTGGCGCATAAAGTTGACAGTGATCGTCGGCGACGATGCATGGGAATTCTGACGGTGGCACATGGCTGCTCGTCGGCAGTTTTGGGAGGAGCTTTCTTCAGGTAGAATTTTCTAACGTGATTTCTAATGATTTGGTGGTGTTAGTTTTCTATTTTAGTGAATCTAGACGGTTTAGCCCCTAGACGCTTGGCTTGCAGTTATCAATTGATCGCGTTGTTACATTTGCCGAAACTTTAAGGCGAATAGTGATGGCCCTAAAATAGCATATTTTCATCTCTCGATATTTACGGACCTTCAGACGTGGCCCGTTCTGGTAAATTGGCTTATTTCATTTAAATTTCAACATTAGCACGTCATCGTGTGGGATGACTGTATGATTGAGGTTACCGTGTGGGGGTAACCATTGCTTGTACTAGAAATTATAAATTTTTTTGCTCTTACGTGATTGAAGTATTTATTTGATAAAATCAATTTATTATCTTTGTGATATAATTGTCGTTTGTGTCACAGTGTAATACTTGCATTGTGTGTGAAACTGTTTGGTTGGCATACATTATTGTTACATCGTTAAATTTCATTAGAATACCAATATATTACCCGTTTGAACATTCATTTGATATTGAGATCACGAATCTCACGAAACCCTAGAAATCTAGAACGGTATATATTGTCTTTAACCTTATGACTAATTTGTGTGGTTTAATTGTGAATACGTGTATTTTTTTATTGATTATTAAAACGACAACTCACAATTTTGATTTAGAAATTTTTAATGAAAATTTGATTTTTCAAATTGACAACAAAAAATAAGAGATATTTTGGTTCAATATAAGGTTTCAAAAGCCATCGAAGATAATTTTTCTACTGATTTTTCAAAAGAACAAAAAGAAGAAGCTGATGAGCTTGCTTACACTTAAATTATTTTACACTTATTCGACGTTGTTTTGAGAAAAGTGGATAAACTTAAAACCACTAAGAACTTTGAAAAAAATTGGAGGACTTGTATTTGCTCAAATTTACTTCGAACAAGTTTTACTTGAACATTTTTTCAGTTTTAAAATGGATCATTCAAAGGATCTTGATGACAATCAAGATATTTTTAACAAACTTGTTGAAGATATCAATAGATGTGATGAAAAAGTGCCTGAAATGTATAAGGCCATTGATTTGTTGAATTTTGGCAAAAGTTGGTGACTTATATTTGCTTAAGTCTACTCCTAATAAGTTGTACTTGCTTGAAATATTTTTAAATTTTAAAATGGATCATTCAAAGGATCTTGACGATAATTTAGATATGTTTAACAAACATGTTAATTATGAAGAGACGGTGTCTGAAACATACAAAGCTATAATTTTACTTAATTCATGCCTAATACTTGTAAGGAAGTTAAAAATGCAATGAAGAACGGTAGGAACATCTTGATGCCTCAAATTGTCATTGACTCACTTAAAGTAACGAGATGTAGATTAAAACTGAAGAATATGATAAGAAATGCAGTGAGATTCACATGGTGAGGAGTAGAACTCAGTTTAGGCAAAATAGTCATGATGGATTCCAAAGTAATGGAGGTAAAAAAGAAGGGTAAAGGTAGGTCTAGAACAAAATCTAGGACCAATGTTAAGAATTGTTGTGGATGTGGGAATACGGGAAAGTTTATAAAATATTGTTATAAAGAGAAGGGTAAGATGAAGGGTGGAGAGAGAGAGAGAGAGAGAGAGAGAGAGAGAGAGAGAGAGTAAATGTATTGTCTTCTGCTTCCAATGTTGATGATGGTGAAATTTATACGATTACAAGTCCTATTGCTTATACTGCCGAATTGAATCTAACTGCTAATTCCTATTTGTATGAGTAGATACTTGATTCTGATGCATCTTTTCATGTGACATTTGAAAAAGATTGTTTGAAAACTTGCATGAATCTAATGATTGGCATGTTCTGTTTACTGTTGTTGGAATTGGTAATATTACTTTGAAGTTTGACACTAGCTTTGTGTATATTTTAAAAGATGTTAGATGTATTCCTGAACTATTTAGGAATTTAATTTCAGTAGGGAGATTTTATAAAGCTGACTTCACTAGTAAAATTGGAAATGAAGTTTTCAAAATGATTAAGGGCGCACTTGTTTCCATTAAGAGAACCAGGAAAAATGATATTTATATCATTACTAGATAAGCGAAAAGAGGTTTAGATTTATCTATCTCTTCTGCCAAGGCTGATCACACACAAAGATGACAAAATAGACTTGCACATGTAGGTATTCATGGGCTTAAGCTTCTTAATGAACAATGTGTATTTAGTAATGATTGTGTATCTGATTTATCATTATTTGATCATCGTATGCTTGGTAAGCATCATAAGACTTCTTTTTTAAAGGGTGTTCACAAAACTAAAGACATGCTTGAATATGTGCATTCAGACTTGTGGGGTCCTGCTATTAATCCCACATTGGGTGAAAATATGTACTTCTTGTCTATTATTGATGATTACATGAAAATGTGTGGATTTATCTTTTAAAAGATTATACTTTCCATAATTTTAATAATTGGAAAAGACAAGTTGAGAATCAAACTGGCAAAAGGATAAAGAACTGATAATGGCCTAAAGTTTTATAACATTGAATTTTATAATATGTGCAAAAGAGAATGGAATAACAAGGTATAAGACTGTCCTTACACATGATTTTCTGACTTATATGTTAGAAAGTGAACCTCAAAACTTTTAAAAAGATGTGGACTCTTCAGAAGACCTCAATGGAAAGAGGTTCTTACAAGTGAAATAGCTTTCATTTTGTAAAATTGTACATGAGAGTTAGTTGACCTTCCTCCAGGAAGTAAACCAATAGGCTACAAATGAATTTTCAAAAGAAAAATGAAAGGAGATGGAACTATGAAGAAGTATAAGGCGATATTAGTAATAAAAAGTTACAGACAACGAGAATGCCCTGATTACTTTGATACATATTCTCCAAAGAAAAGAATATCATCCAGTAGGACGATTCTTGTGATTGCAACTTTGCAAAATCTTGAAGTAATTTAAATGTTAAAATAGTTTTTTAAATAGAGATTTAGAAGAAGAAATTTACATGAAACAACCTAAAGGGTTTTCTGTACTAGGACAAGAAAACAAGGTATGTAAATTGGTAAAATCATTATATGGCTTAAAACAAGTAACAAAACAGTGGCATGAAAAATTTGACAATGCCATGATGGAAAGTGGATTTAAAATCAATGAANCAGGGCAAGAAAAAGTCTTTAAATGGTAAAATCTTTATATGGTTTTCTTTAAATGGTAAAATCTTTATATGGTTTGAAACAAATACCCAAATAGTGTCATGAAAAAAACTGATAATGTCATGATAGCATGTGGATTTAAAATCAACAAGTGTGACAAATGTGTTAAGCCAAAGACACCGAAAATTGATATGTCATTTTATGTCTTTACGTTGACGACATGCTTATTATTGGTAACAACGATAAGATGATTAAATCTATTAAAAACATGTTGAATTTGAGATTTGACATGAAAGATATGAGTTTAGCTGATGTGATACTTGAAGTTAAAATTACAAGAGCATCAGATGGACTCATTCTAAGCAGTCACATTACATGGACAAAATTTTAGAAAAGTTTAGTAAGGATAATACTGACATGACTACGACACCAATAGATACAAGTCAGCATCTATCTAAAAACAAATGCAAGATTGTCTCTCAAGTAGAATACTCTAAAATTATTAGAAGCCTGATGTACTTGAGGAGATGTATAAGACTATACATAGCTTACAGAGTTAGTAAACTGAGTAGATACATGAGTAATCCAGGAGCTGACCACCGGAAAAGAATGGTAATGGTACTAAGGTACTTAAGATATACTCGTATCTATGGATAGAACTATACCAAATATCCAGCAGTCATTGAAGGTTATAATGATACTAATTGGATATCTGATGTAAAAGACTTAAAGTCCACTAGTGGATTTGTGTTCATGTTGGGAGGTGTAGTTATATCATAGAAATCTTCTAAACAAACATTTATAGCCAGATCCACCATGAAACCTGAGTTTTTACAGCTCTAAATAAATGTGATGAAGAGGCTGAGTGGTTACGTAACTTCTTAGAGGATATTATGAGATAGTCCAAATATGTGCCAGCAATCTGCATACACCGTGATAGTCAATCGATGATTAGAAGGGCACAGAATAACATGTATAATGGTAAGTCTAGAAATGTACATCTTAGACGTAATACCATAAAGCAACTACTCTCAGCTGGAGTTATTTCTATTAACTATGTAAGATCAAATGATAACGTTGCGGATCTACAAACCAAATGATTAAATAGAGAGTTAGTTGGAAAATTATCGAAAGGAATGTGACTTAAGCTTTTGAACAAATGAGTTAATACAAATAAAACCCAACCTAGTTGATTGAAGATTCCAAGATCTAGATTCAAAGAGACAACTTAATTATAAAAACTTAATTGAATCGCTATGGAGGATATAATCTCTTGTCCATTCCCATGATATAACAGTGATACCCATAAGGATGAAAGATAAGCAATATGTTTTCAATGATTCTTATGTGTTTGAGCGATGCAATGCGGGTTACTTGTAATAAAAAATTACCTATGTGAGAGCGAATTGTGGTCGTTTCTAAGGGAATTGTGTGGGGCCCAATTCTCAGAAATTCTCATAGAATTAGGAAAATGTTCATAGCCAAAATGAACATAACTATGAGGATTGACTTGTGTTAGGAAGAAGCTTGTGTGGAGTGTGTCATCATTTACATAAATGGTAAAATAGTTCAAGGCCATCATGTCTACTAATCAGTTAATAAAATAGATATGCTTACACTAGGGAAGGTTCAAAGAGTAACACCTACCTTGTTAAGACGGAATCCCAAACCTTAACATGGTATCACAGCCCATTAATCTCAAACGAGCAATTCGATCNTGTACCAAACATATTACTACATAAGAAATTGGAAATGATCCCAAAAAGTTTAGTGTACAAAGTTTTAGTTAGCCATTTGTTTAGAGTCTAAACTGTTAAGAGATAGAATCTCACATCGAATAAAGATGTAAATATAAAACAACTTATAAAGAATTGAGTTACACCTCTTATCAATGTTGACCTTTTAAGATGGAACCTCAATTCTTAACATAGTATTAGAGCCCTTAAGCTCCAATGAGCAATTAAATCCAATTAAGACTCAAAAAAATTGAGCACACGAATTTCAAGATTGGTCTGCTCAAACGAGCCACCATCTTGCGGGGACATATTAAGGGATAGAATCTCACATTAAATAAAGATGTAAACATAAACCAACTTACAAAGGATTGTGTTACTCCTCTTAATAAGGTTGAACTTTTAAGATGGAACCTCAAATCTTAACATATCTATCCTATGCAGGTTTTGACCATGTCTGTCTGTCATTGTTATTTGTTTCATTCATGTGTGAGATTGTTGGAAATTAATATATTAAAGCAATATA
>CAIGRK010323511.1:0-10087 GCA_903798315.1 Fraxinus greggii | reverse complement strand
TATTATTCTTGCAAAAAAATGAAATATTATACAATTCGTTTAAAATCTAGCCGTCATTTTTGACCCTGCCTCACATGTAGGGCCTCAGTTTTCTCATTTTAATGATGTGGAAAATGTGCACTAGACAAAGTAATAAATTATTAATTAAAATTAACACCTGATTTTTGAAATAATTTGACAAGTTTGGTAATTTTGAAATGTAGGAAACATGTATTGTTCCCTATCCAACAATAACTTTTTCAAGTTATAGTCATAGCAAAGGGGAGAAAGCGACTAAGCTTTTCTTCATCGGAATTATGCTAAAAATTGGGAGATAGGCAAAAGGGGACATATTCATCACTCCTTGGAACCAATCCATCTTGTATAACAGTGATTTCTACTCAACTTCATCATCAAAGTTGGAAGGTAGTATCAGATTTTTATTAGTGTAAAACGAGCTTTAAATGTTGAAATTTGATTGTTGTGAATGACATGGGCGAATCTAAGCACGGGTTGGCCCGGCTATAGCCCTTGCTAGCCTCAGCCCACATCCAGTAACTTCCCCTTTTTTGGGGAAAAATCACATATACCCAACTAAAAAATATCATTTCCCATTATATTGCTGAAGTTTATATATTTTACTAATACTATATAATTATGTAGATAATACCCAAAATATTGACATAGGTACCTTCCATTTGAATGATCTGTAACTGGAAAATTGAATTGGCAAACATCACGCAACACATTAATTACATAGCATAATATATGCAAATTCAAATTCAATTTTCATCATATGATTACAAAACTATTATGATTTGTTTCTTCCGGCACTGTTCTATAGTGAATGTAGCAGAAAACAAAATCAGATCCTCGTCTATGCATTCTTCGATCTTGTTGGCTTGATCAAATTTGTTGATTCTCTAAGACTAATCAAAGTGATCGAGTTGATTTTACGTTCTATGAATTGCAGTACATGGAACTAATTGATATGTTATTTGCTAAATTAAGGGTTGATAATAGGTTTTTTATTTTGAAAATAGAGTATGACATAGGTGGTAACTTGGCGCCTATAATTATTACGAATGAAAACTTAACTTGTACTTGAAGCTAAAGAGGAAGGATAACCATGTCACAACTTGTGCGCAAAGTGTTGATGTTACGGGGTCAGAGAAACGAAGTTTTATTTGCAGCAGGCCAGCTTATATCCTCACGAGAATCAAGAATTTTTTTCGCAAGATAATCATACAGAAAATGATGCAATTATTAAATCAATCAATTGAGTCAGTACCAACAATACAAGAGTTTGCATCCACCAGGGTGCTATCATTCTTGGAGCCAGATGAAAATTCAAAATTTTTGAATGGATGTTCGTTAATATGACCTGATGTAGAATTCATTTCTGTGATATGAATATTCAATTCCAGTCGATATCTGTAATGTTCACGTTTTAATCATCTATACTACCTTTATCTGTTTTTTGTTAAAAATTTTGTATATTATACAACATGGATGTTGTATAAATCTTAAAATGCTTGGAAATGAACATACACACATGTATTCACAGCATGGCTTAGATTGTTGTGAATTAATGAGTAAAATAATTTTCAAAAGTTAATTCAATCAGACGTTTTTCAAAATAAACTATTTGAAAAAGATAAATCAATGTAACTTTGGTGGAGAATATTTCACATAAAGGTTCTTAAAGCTGTTGTATTGAATGTAAAGACAACAGTCAAAACGACAAAATTTCTGGTCAACCGAACATCTGCCACTGAACCGGACGACTGAACTAGCCGTTGTATGTCAAAATCAAAATGGTTAAAAATTTGACCGTTGGACCAACCGGACGTCCGCTACCTGAACCAGATGTCCGCCAGAAAATGTTTCCCGATTTTTTCTTTTCTTGATGTTTTAAAACGTGTGGACCATTTTAAAAGGTGTGGACCATTGAAAGACATTTTCACTTAACTTTTTAAGATAAGTGATACTAGTAAAAGATTTAAAAATCAAGTAAAAAATAATTTCTATGAATAATTTATCTCGTACATAAAAATTTTAACTTATGAGCTTTCGGTGATTCATTGCTAAGGATTAAAATATTTTACCTTTACATATGGATTCAAAACATCTAAATCGTGCTTGATACGACTTGAATGCTTCGATTGATTTGACTTGATTGCTCAACTTTCATCTCGATTTTCTTTGATCTTAAATTGCGAGTCATTTAGCAGAAATCCTTTTGTTTTCAATTGATCAATTTTGGCCACAGTAGCTATGAAAACTTGAATTCAATTGTTAGAGATAAACCAATTTATTGGCTATAATCAAAACATGAGATCAACCACGGGTCAATAATTTCTCCCTTTTTGATTATGGCAAATAAGATGATTTGTAGAATATGATTGAACAATCGATATCATATTGATAAAGGAATATACATTATAAATTTATTATGTAATTCATATCCCCCCATTTTTTACACATAAATAATCATACATTCAAAGTTGAATGTTATCCCCTCTTTCCCCTATTTCATATACTCCAAGCATATTATTGTCAAATCAAATCATATATAATCATATCATTTCATTTCCCTCTTTTGATATAAGTAAAAACTACAAGACAAAACATAGATCAAGAGAGAACCATAGGCATAGGTAATAGTGTTAAAAAAAGATGTCCAAAGCATAAAAAACGTAAGAAAAGTAGCAAGAATGTAGACAAGTTCTAAAAAGATAAAGAAATATTTAAAATGTAGAAATGTAGCAGGAAAAGTAATAACTATGGTTTTGGAGGAGCCGGTGGAGGAAAATGGGCATAGAAATGAGCAAAAAAGGCATTCTGTTCAGCCCGCATTGCCACATGTTGTGCCTGAATGATATCTTGTTAAGCTTGGATGGCAACTTGCTGGACTTGCAACTGCTGAAGCATTCTACCAAGATCGTCAATTGATGATTTAAGAGAGTCAATGCTGTCGTTCAAAAGATTGTAGTGATCCAATAAATGTTATGCCTCTGCCCGAAGATCGAGGAACACTTGAGACTTGAAAATCATGAGGAGGGTTCGAAACTTGCGGTATATCATCACCATCATCATCCTCATCACCCTCAAACAGTGGAATCGATGGACCTGAGGTGGGGTTTAACCCTTTTGTGTGTGCCACCCATTGACCATGTTCTTTTACTATTTTCATCTGCTTAAGGATTTGGAAATTTATTGCGTCGGTAGGGCGAAGTTTAACAAAATGAAAATTTTTGTGAGAAGCATTCAGTAAGGTAAAGCTTTAACATGACGTGGGGAGTGGACAAATTTCAAGAGACCTAATACAATGGTCAAAAAATCTAGTTTCCAGACAAGAAAGGAATCGAGAACAAAAAGATCAAAATAGTTCACTTCGTCTCGATGACCTATTCTAGGAAGACTGGCATGTGCAATGATATTTGTAAACCTTTGAATGGAAGAGTTAATTGGTTTCCACTAACTTTTGTAATCTTCCTGGTGACCCGACGACATGCCTTGGAAGGGTCATACCATTCCAAGGTGGGATACGTTTTATAAAGTAAAATTTGAATATCACCCATCTCAAGCTCGAGAATATCACAGATGAGAGCTTTGTTGATGGTGATACGAACATTTTTAAGTAAACATGAAATCTCATCCAAACTAAGAGCAAAAACCATGTTTTTATGAAATTCTTCCATAAGACGTGGATATGCATGTTCTTCTAAAGTAGAAATAGACACACACACCCCCATGTTTTCAAAATATTCTTCTATATAAAATGTGGGTGCTTCAATAATAAAATTGGCAAAGTCAACATTTTCACCTATTAAAATAGGGGATTTTTCAAATGGGTTAGTCGATACTCTGGTTCCATGTCAAATTCTTCGTCGAAGGAAGGTGATGGAGATCGTCAAACAGTGCTCTTGAGTCTCTTGCCCACTCTTGTTGATCTCGATATAATAGAAATTTGATGAGGTAGGGAAGAATTGGATTAGGGTTCGGATTGGGTGGAGTGTGAGATTTGGTGGATGAAAATTTGAAATTTTTAGGGATAGATTATGTAGAAGTAATGAGTTTTGTGAAATTAATAAGAAATTGATAAATAGAGTGAATGATTGAGGGATTTAGAGTAGGCTTAGGGAGAGAAAAGAGAGCAAAATGGAAGAGAATGGATGAAAAATGGGTCTTTCGCGATTTAAAGAACTTGATATCGCGTTGTACTGGACATTCAGCTCATGATCTGGACATCCGGTTGAAAGGACTAAAACTCTCTATCAAACTGGACAGGTTTTCCGTACGTCCGGTTGACTCGCTGGTCCCCGTACCCCTCTTTTGATTAAATAAAAATGTCACATATAGAGGTAAAGTATGTATGAGCACATAATATAACTTAGTTGAGTACTTCCGATTCATCAATGATGCCAAGCCTCGTCATATATGTGAGAATCGATCAAGTGCAAAAGGTTTAGTGAAGAAATCCGCCAATTGATTTTTCGTATTCAGAAATTCTAATACAATATCTTTCATTTGTGTGTGATCTCTTAGAAAGTGATGTCTAATTTCAATGTGTTTCGTTCGACAGTGCAAAATGGGATTTTTAGACAAATGTATGGTACTAGTGTTGTCACACATGATAGATGTATGATTAATTGATAGGTGATAATCATTAAGAGTTTGCTTCATCCAAAAATTTGGGCACAACAACTCGCGGCCGAGATGTATTCGGCTTCGGTGGTTGATAATGCAACAGAATTTTTTTTTCTTGCTAAACCCCGACACAAGTGCAAAGCCTAGAAAATGACAAGTTTTGCTAGTGCTTTTGCGATCGATTGTGCAACCTGCTCAATTAACATCCGAGTAGCTAAAAAGATCAAAATGAGTGCCCTTTGGATACCAAAGACCTAAGGTTCTAGTGCCGCTAAGATATCTAAAAATTCATTTTACGACACTAAAATGTGATTCTTTGGGGTTTGATTGAAATCTAGCACATAAACATACGCTGAACATTATATCAGATCTACTAGCGATTAATTAAAGAAGAGATCCGATCGTACATCGATATTTTGCGACATCATTGGATGAACCTTGATCATCCTTATCCAATTTTATGGATGTACTCATATGAGTGTTTGCTGGCTTCAAGTTATCCATTTCAAACATTTTGAGCATGTTCAATATATACTTATTTTGACTGATGAATATACCATCTCTAGTTTGCTTAATTTGGAGACCAAGGAAGAATTTGAGTTCTCTTATCATACTCGTTACAAATTTCATACTCATGCATTTTGAGAATTCTTCACAAAGATGGATATTAGTTACACCAAATATCATATCATCAACATAAATTTGAACAATAATCAGATCATTCTTTTGAGTTTTGACAAAGACGGCAGTATCCGCTTTTCCTATTGAAAAACCTTTAGTAAGTAGAAGTTCGCTCAATTTTTCATACCAAGCCCTAGGAGCTTTTTTAAAACCATATCGAGCATTTCTAAATTTGAAAACGTAGTCTGGATATTTGTGATCTTTAAACTCGGGAAGTTGCTCAACAAAAACTTCTTCCTGAATGAAACCATTTAGAAATGCACTTTTGACATCCATTTGATAAAGCAAACACAAGAAGCGTGCAAATGGATTCTAATCTAGCAACCGGTGCGAAGGTTTCCTCAAAATCAATACTTTCTTCTTGATTGTAACCTTGGACCGCTAATCTAGCCTTGTTACGCACAGTGATCCCATTTTTGCGTCGTTTATTTCTAAAAACTCATTTTGTACCAATGAAAGTTTGATAATTTGGTCCAGCGACTAAATTCCAAATATGATGTCTTTCAAATTGATTTAGTTCTTCTTGTATAGTTAGAATCCAAAACTCATCAAACCCGACTTCTTTGAAATTTTAAGGTTCTATTTGTGACATGAAATCACAACTATTTAGGTGATTCCTAGTAAAAGCTCTAATAGTAATACCTTTAGATGGATCACTAATAATGAGTTCTATTGGGTGAGAGGGAACAAACCTCTATTCTTTTGGTAGAGTGGGATCATTTGACGTTTCAGTGCTTTCTACTTCACTTTGTTGAACATTTGCTTCTCCCTTGTGTTCCTCATTTCGATCGTCTTTGCTTTGGTCTAGAATGTTCATTTCTTCGAAAGGGGTTTCCAATCCTACATCATTAGCAATACCTTTCTCACGATCAAGAGGATTAGATTTATCAAAAGTAACATGCATAGATTCTTCAACGACTAGAGTTCTTTGCTATGGCTCCCTATGAACATTACTTCTTTCCATGTAGCATCCTTGATAAGGTATTTAAAAGAATCAAATTTAATATGATAGCCTTTATCACATAATTTACTAGTACTAAGTAAATTATGTTTGATGTTATCTACTATTAACACATTTTCAATAGAATGAGAAGAATGATTACCAATGTTTCTGATTCCAATAATTTGTCCTTTTGCATTATCTCTGAATATGACATGACCTTCATCCTTTACTTTAAAATTTGATAGTAACATTCTATCTCCTATCATGTGTTTTGAGCATTCGCTATCTATGAACCATTTACCCTTCATCTTCTTTGATTCCTACAAAAGTAATTCAATTTTTGATCTTTGATACCCATATAAGTTTGGGTCATTGGTAGTTAGTTTTAGTAGATTCTCGAATCCCCTTATTTTTTCTTTCAAAGTGTAGTTTTCAAAGTGTAGCCTCTTTTTGGATAGACAATTATAAGCTACAAGTAGTTTTTGAAGAAAGAGTGTTTGAAGTTTTGACAAATAGATTTTTTAAAGATTTTTGTTTTAGGGATGATTTATATTAAATTCATCATCTATAAAAAACACACTATTGATTACCAAGCATTAAATCAAAAGTTTTCTTACTTTGAGTAAATTTATAAATAATTTTAGTTAAGTCTTCAACTTTTTCTTTTAAGGAAGAATTGTATTTAATCAATAAGTCATAATCAACATTTTTCTTTCGAGATTCTAAAATTTTTCTCGTTTCACTTTTCAACAGGCAGTGCTTCTTTTTTAAAAATAGAGTGATTTAGAACAAGTTTTTCAAATTTCTCAAGAATTTCATCATAAGAGATAGATAAGTCATCATATGAACATTTTTTAAATATAATTTACCTCATTTTCGATTGTCATGAAGCACATGTTGGCGATTTCTTCTTGACTATCATTTCCGTCATCATCATCGTTGCTTTCATCCCATATTGTTTAAAGTGCTTTTTTTTTTGATATTTCTCTTCTTGTTTGGGCACTCAATTTTCTCGTGACCAGGTTTGTCACAATTATAACAAATGATTTTCTTATTCCTTTCTTCATTCTTTTCTTTTTTCTTTTCGAATCTCCAATTATTTCGAAAATCTCTCCATTTTTTGACGAGAAGGACTAGATTATCAAGCTCTTCATCACTCAAATTTTCACTTGTAGTTCCTTCCTCTACTGTCAATTTAAGAGAAATTTGGCGCTTAGGAGGCTCATTTGATTCCTCTTTGCTTTTCTTCATTATCTCCTTAGTCTCGACGTTGTTGAACTCATAAATCATCAATGTGCCACAAAGTTCTTCCAAGAGTTGATATATTTGGTATTTTCTATCAACATCCTTAATGGACTCCATTCTTCCAATAGTGACCTGAGCATTTTGCTTACAAGTTCACCATTATTAAATTTTTGGTCAAACCCTTTGAACCCATTAACAACATCGGTGAAGCGAGTAATTACGTCAAAAATGGGTTCATCTTGTTTCATGAAGAAGTGCTCAAATTCTTTAACCAAGAGATTAATTTTAGTTTTCTTTACTTTACTTTACTAGTATCAACATGAGTAACTTCCAATGCATGCCAAATGTCATATGCGGAATCACACGTGCTGATACGATTAAACTCATTTTTATCTAAGACACAATAAAGTAGCTTTTTGGCTTTAGCTTTCAAAGATAATTTCTTTTATTATCTTTATCATATTCCTCTCTAGATTTTAGAATGGTTTGACCAGGTTGGCCATCACTTTTAATAATCTTGGAAGGCATATAAGGACCATATTCAATAATTTCCCACATATTAAAATCTATCGATTGAATGTATATCATCATCCTAGCTTTCCAATAATTATAAAACGTGCTATCAAAGAAAGGAGAGAGATTAGTAGAATGTCCCTGAAGATTTTGTAGATTATAGTTAACCATTGCTCAAGGTTGTAGAATCTTAATTTATAAAAAAACACCTTACTCTGATATCAATTGAAGGCTCGAGAATGGCTAACCAAGAGGGGATGAATTGGTTATTTGAAAAATTAATATAAATACAGGGAAGTAAGGATCAAATAAATTCAAATAGCAAATACAATAAGTGAGAGAGAGAGAGAGAGAGAGGACGCAAATGATATAATTATAGAGGTTCAATCCAAAGTAATGATCTACGTCCTCTGATACCAAGCTCTCTGGCACGAATAAGGCATTTTCATTATGTTGATTGACTTAGGTGCAATCCAACCATTTTACAATGCTTCCAGTGACTTACAATCAATGAGCATTGATCGTTATATAATGTCGAGTTTTATGGGACCTCAACACTACTCACAAATTTAATAGAAAAGAGATTTTATAATTTGAAACTTCTCTTTCAATAAATGATATAATCAAATTAAGTACAAAGAAAGAAATAAGCTAACAGTTTAATAAATAGCAATGAATGCAGCTCAAATGTTAGGTGAGAAAAACTTTGATAAGTAAAATGATTTTTCAAAATTTAATTCAACTAATTTTTTTTAAAGTAAATGATTTGAAGAAGATAAATTAATGTAGCTTTGCTCAGGAATATCTCTCATAAAGCCTCTTAAAGTTAGTGTACTGAATGTAAAGTGCGGTGGTATTTGTAGTAGTCAAAACACCAAATTTTTTTGCCAACCGGACGACCTATCAGACGTCCTCAACCGAGTTGGACGACTGAACTAGCCGTTGTGTATTAAAAATCAGAACGGTTAAAAATTTGACCGTTAGACCAAGTGGACGTCCGCCAGAAAATTTTTCTAGATTTTTATTTTCTTGATGCTTTAAAAGGTGTAAACTTTTGAATGATATTTTCACTTAACTTTTCAAGATAAGTGATATTAGTAAAAGATTTAAAATCAAGGGAAAAATAATTTTTATGCTAATGTTTTTATGAAAAATTTATCTCGTGCATAAACATTTTAACTTATAAGCTTTCAGTGATTCATTGCTAAGGATTGAAGCATTTTACCTTTACATAAAGATTCAAAACATCTAAGTCTAATATCTTCAATGAGTGCTTGATTCGACTTGAATGATTCGAATGATTTGACGTGATTGCTCAACTTTCATCTCAATTTTCTTTGGTCGTAAATTGTGAGTCTTTTGGTAGCAATTATTTTGTTTTCAATTGATCAATTTTGGCAACAATAGCTATGAAGACTTGAATTTAATTTTTAGAGATAAACCAATTTGTTTATTATAATCAAAACNATTTTAACTTATAAGCTTTCAGTGATTCATTGCTAAGGATTGAAGCATTTTACCTTTACATAAAGATTCAAAACATCTAAGTCTAATATCTTCAATGAGTGCTTGATTCGACTTGAATGATTCGAATGATTTGACGTGATTGCTCAACTTTCATCTCAATTTTCTTTGGTCGTAAATTGTGAGTCTTTTGGTAGCAATTATTTTGTTTTCAATTGATCAATTTTGGCAACAATAGCTATGAAGACTTGAATTTAATTTTTAGAGATAAACCAATTTGTTTATTATAATCAAAACATAAAATCAACCATAGGTCAACAATAAATGAAATACCAAATGCCACCAACAAATTTATGTAACACTGGAATGACCAAATGTTAAATAACATTTTGATTAACTGCATTAACGATAAAAAACACAATTGGTAAGAGTCGGTAAAACAACATCAATGTGCAAACAACCTAGTAAATTTTCAGAAACAAAAATCTCCTACATACCCATCAACGTACTAACATACTAATATACACGACATAAACTTTCAAAAGATGTCTACTAAGACTAAACTGACATGACATGATACATACTTTCCCCACAAAAAAAAAAAAAAAA
>CAIGRK010323482.1:0-20330 GCA_903798315.1 Fraxinus greggii | reverse complement strand
CAGCAGGGTACAAAGTTTAAGAGCAACTCTGCAATGTTTGTCTAAAGGATCATGCTACATGTACCAACACTTTTTTACCTAATCTTTTACCTACACTCAATAGGGTGTGGGGACCACACATTTGAGAATTTTTTATTTATGCGGATCCCACACTTATGTGAAAGGGTGTAACATTTTCGGTACAAAAATTTGGTACAAATGGAATTGTCCAAAAAACAATGCATCAAAGTAACTTCTAGGGCTTGCTTGCCAATTTTTTTATTTTTCACACGATTTGATAGTTTGTGGGCGGCAGTAATTACAAAAGGTTGGGAAAAATCAATGAACGGGTGTAGTGTAATCTGAGTTGTTAACGCTCAAAATCGGTTATTTTTGGCCATTTTTCAAAAATCCTTCTACTTTTATCTTCTCTCAAACAATTATTTTTAACTTGCATAGTTTGTTCAAAACTTTTGGATCTCTTAACAAGAATTTTAAGTAAAGAATTACGTACAAGACAATTCAATTTTATATAAAAAAAGAATTGTGCATAAGTAAAAAATATAATAACTGAAAAATTTACTTATATGTGAAAAAATTTCTTTATAACTAAATAATTTACTTATAAAAAATCCACTTTTATGTAAAAATTGCTTATAATGTAAAAATATCACTAAAAAGACACAAAAAATATTTACAAATTTTTAAAAAAATTACTTATAAGTAAAAAATTTACGTGTAAAAAATTACTTATAAATACATAACGAACTTATAACTAAAAATTTACTTAAAATAAACAAATTGCTTGTGTTTAAAAATTATTTATAAGTGATTATTTCACTTTTTAAGTTAAAAATTAACTCATATATAACAATTATCTATAACTAAAATATCATTTATGAGTAAATAAAAATTCGTTTAAGAAATTAAAAATTAAAATTTTCGCTAATTATAAAATTGGATTTTATCTCTTAAGAAGTATTTAGCACAAAGAGTTTAGATGTATCTACTCATGAAAACTAGTTTCACAATTATATTCATTTTTTATTCAACTTATAGTCCAATAGAAAAGAATCACGCAAAACTTATTCAAAACGATAATAAATAGTTCAAAGTTTAGTCGATACACAATAAAAAAATGATTAATCTCTTATTTGGTGATATTTAAAATAAAGTTTTTAGTAGATTTTGATAAAAATTAATAAAACGTGTGGTTGAAAAGTTATTAAACCCATAAAATATGTGATTAAAATTATTTGTTGACTTCAGCTGATATTAAAATCTCTCTACCAAACAAACAATAAGTAAATTATGTAAAGTCCTTTTGAATTTTTTATATATGACTTATATGTAATTTTACTTTTTTTATATAACTTTTACCCTCGTTGAATGATAAACTTCTAAGCATGAATTGAATTTTTTTACAAAGTGCTACTAAAAGTCACAAAAAAATGAACCCAACATAAAAGTCAAAATCGATATTTTAAATATGAATGTGCTAAATGTACATCAAGGATTAGAGAATGCACAAGTAGCATCATGTAACCAATTACATAATACTATTTATACATTCTTAATATAACATTTGATGTACAATTAGAATAATATTTTTAAATAACCTCCCGAAACTTCGAAACATGCCTCAAGTTAGTAGGATAAATTTATTTGTACATATTTTTTGACAATATTGTTGATAATGCTATGGGTGGAAAAAATATTGATTGAAAAGATAAATTATTTTATAAAATGTCTAATTAAAATATGTCACTACTAATGTGGTCAACAATGTTTGGCAACATTGCATGATTGAATACACCAAACAATCATGATTGAAAAATAATTCTCTCGTACTGATTTTAGCTACAANTAACATTTGATGTACAATTAGAATAATATTTTTAAATAACCTCCCGAAACTTCGAAACATGCCTCAAGTTAGTAGGATAAATTTATTTGTACATATTTTTTGACAATATTGTTGATAATGCTATGGGTGGAAAAAATATTGATTGAAAAGATAAATTATTTTATAAAATGTCTAATTAAAATATGTCACTACTAATGTGGTCAACAATGTTTGGCAACATTGCATGATTGAATACACCAAACAATCATGATTGAAAAATAATTCTCTCGTACTGATTTTAGCTACAACTTCAGTACTGTGTTTATAGACGTGCTGAAAACCATCGTACGATGGCTTCCTTGTCATCATAAATAACTTTGTTTACGATGATTCATGGCTACTTCCGGTAATTATACCTCGTCATGAAAAAACTAATTTTCTTGTTTATTTGAACTCGTTTCAATAATGGAGGCAGTTTTTTAAGCAATAAATAGTACTGGTCAAACTTGTACACCAGATTCTGTAGAGAATAATATCATCCACCCAATACCGCCGGCGCCGACGTTGATGTTGACGTTGACGTCAAACATATTTTTTCTCACGGCGGCTCTATTCTCTGTCCCTTTTGTTTTAAATATAATTTCGTGAACGTAACTATAAATAATATCAAAATGTGGTGACATTTCCATTATCGTGTGTTCTTAGGTTTTGCTAAAGAAACCATGGATCCATATAGAGACGACACTTCATTATCATCTTCAACACAGTTTTCTTCATATCAACAACGAGAAAAGAAATCCGAACAGTTTTCATCTTTTCATTCCGCACTCCATTCCGTTCGTAAGCCGATGCGGAAACCAACAATTTACAATGTAGATCCAGTCAATTTTAAGGAGCTAGTTCAAAAGCTCACAGCAGGTTCGTGTGAGTCCCAACCTAAACGGTTGCAAGAGGTGGCGCCGCCGCCACTGAGCCTCTCTCTTCCAAGGCAGCAACCACTTGTCAATCCTTCAGCTAGACCCCGGAAATCATCGGACAATCCTGGAGCAGTTAGTCCACTTGGGTTCAGCTTGTCACCAGCCTCTCTTGCGTTTTGTTCATCCTTTCTTTCGAGTCCAAGTACTGTTCTTTAGATTGCTTTGATTATTCTTCAATCTTCATTTGTTGCAATTACTTGTCATTCTAAATTCTAAACTGAACTCTTTCGTTATGGCGAGGAACTTTTAATGTACTTTTGATTTGTGTTTCTTTCGTCGTAAGTTATTCTTTTCAGCTCCACCGTCCAGTTATTTTTATTTTAGACATAATACAAATGAGAAAGCATTCATATAATGGTGCAACAAAAATATTTTTTGACAGTTCTTAATAAAGAAGGCAAATGGGGTATTTCAGGAAAGTTCAAAATTGCACTAATCAATTCAAAATGCATATCAGCATGTGGGAGACCCTATGTTGGTGGAAAGACTGCATTTTTTTGGGTGAAAATGGAAACCAGACAGGGATATGGTTAAATAACTCTTATCCAAGGGTCAAATTTATTCAATGATCTGAGAAGAGCATAGTTATGTCATATGTTCTTTCCAACTTGAGAATTAGTATTTAGATGAAAATAATTTTGGAGCCATTTTTAAAACCAAAGTATGAAGGGACTAAAAAATTTCATTGAGATTTATCATGAATGTAATAAGGCTTCTATGTAGGCATTTACCATATATAAGTGGCGGAAGAACGACAAAGGATGGAAGAGCGCATTTCATGAGATCTTGAGCATTTGGGGGGAGCGCATGGCTAAATGTAGTATGATGTTCACTTTGTGACAAGGGGACTGCTTGGGATCGTCCTTATGCAAGGGCGACCCACTTTGATGATGTTTTTATCCGATAGGGATGTCTAGGTTCCTTTCGAGTAGGCTAAATTAATTAAATTTTATAGTTTGAAGATTTCAAATATGACTGCATGTGTCATCATCCGCGAGCGAGAGAGAGAGAGAGAGATCGGCCCTAGACTATGGGTGATCAAGATCGACCATCGTTTGGCAAACAACCTTTTGCGCTCACTAGCAGGCAACGGAGGGTTGCTTGATGGCTCGTCTATATTTTGACAGCTGCTTGTTCTGGTCTAGACGATCAGGGCACGTAGATTGTGTGGGGGTGAAGCAACCAAATTTCTCGAGTTCGCTAATTCGAATTTATGAGTGCTTTGCTAAAAAATAACTTATCACGATAAAATACAAGTCTCGTTAAAGAAAATTGATACAGAACTTGACTCTTATTGTTAACATGAAACTCTAATCAGATACAAGCATCAACAAAAAATATTATAGATCACAAGTAGAAATCTTGTTCCATAGTGTCAAACCAAATACGTCCTTTAATTACAGTTAAGATCATCGTAAGTCATATTAGGAAATTGTAAGAATATTTCGCATAGCTTTTACAAATTACAATAAAATTTTGAAATGCTAATTCTTATTAAGTGCTATTTAATCATCGTGTGACGAATACCATTACTCTTGTAACAAAAATTTCGATAAAAAAAACTTGAATATGATCAAAATAATTAATTGTGATCTTACCGTGTGAAGTGAGGTAACAAGTAGAACAAGGCGCGGCGTCGTTTAGCAGGCTTCTCATTTCCTGATGCTTAGGGAGTTAGGACTACGATTACACGACAAAGCTTCATCAATTAGCGTCTGTAATTCCCCAACTCATCGCCGGCGACCGGAAAATCAAAGTCAACCGGACGCATATCCGACCCGTCTGTAATAATTTACAATGTCATGGTTGGCCCGATCCATAGCCAACACTCTCAAACTCGATGACGACGATGACGACAGCGGGGTAAACAAACCCCAATCCGGACCCGAAACCCCACAACATCCGGACAATGTTGCCGCGTCTCCAACTTCACCATCACGTGGTGTCAAAGAGGACCTGTCGGAGCTTAGTAAAACCCTCACCAGCCATTTCTGGGGCGTCGCATCATTTCTAGCCCCACCGCCGCAGCAGTCCCAGTCCGACCGGGATTCGGAGAATAAGTTGGTAGAGGATCCGGATGGGATTGCGGGGATCAAGAGCGACATCGCGGAGATCGGGGGTAAGTTTAAGAGCGGGATTTCGAGGCTGTCGAATAACATCAACGTTTCTGAAATTACCAAAATAGCTACAAATTTCCTACAATTGGAATCGGATGACGGAGAAGAAGAAGGGACTAGAGACGATTCGAGGAAAGGAGCAGTGGGCGTGACTGAGGAAGTGATAGCTTTTGCAGGAGATATCGCGATGCACACTGAGACTTGGTTGGATTTCCCATTACCTGAAAGTGATGATGAAGGTATGAAGAATCGATTTTTTCTTTTTCTTTTTTCTAAATTTTTAGTTACTGACATTCTTTATTTGTTTTTGGATTTATACGCTTATTAATTTAGGTTTTTCACGTATGTAATATAGATCTTAATGTAGGAATTGGGAATGTTTACTAGGGCTAGCATATTTGGATCACTGCAATTAACTCTGATTAGGGTCTATATTGGGATTATTTTTGCTATAATTGCTGATAATGAAATGATGATATTATCTGAATATGCAATGAAAGGGGTAAATTTCCATCTTTTAAATAATTGTTTGATGAAAAGCAGTTTTCCGTAGATTGTGAAAAAACTATGGGTGCTGATAATGTAAATGATAATATTATCTGAATATGAAATGAAAGGGGTAAATTTCCATCTTTTAAATAATTGTTTGACAAAAAGCAGATTTCCATAGATAGTAAACAAACAATGGGTGTAAATATTTACATATTTTCACATTTTGAGGTATACAGAGACCGTAAGGTGGTGTAGAATTTTATTGAAGTGAGAAATGTATTCTTCTTAAGTTAAGACAAATTCTTGGTTATGGAAAGACTTGCCTATATACTGTTGCAAATCGTTTCACTTATGCATTTTGTGGTAATTTTTAAGCAGAAGCTGCATGCCACCCCGTCTTTCTCGTTCGCTTGCTTTTTGCTTCATGTGTTATCTGTCTGTTATGAATAAATCAGCACCTTCAAGTCAGAATCTGCTTGTATAGATCTTAGCTGACCTTGTTATGAAAGCAAAACGTGTCAAAGCATCAGTTATGTCTATAACCCTGTTCTCAATTCTTATAATTATTCTTCTGCCTGACTAAAAAAAAAAGGTCCATTATGTATGTTTTTGCTTGAAAAGAATTATTCGTTGCATACTTAAATCCACGACACTTATGTGAACTACTAAACCTGTTTAACCACGTGATATGGTAGCAAATTACTGTAATTCTTATAAAAGAGTTCCATTGAATCTTTTTCTTCCTTCTTGACACCAGATTTCGACATGTCTTATGCACAACAAGAACACGCCTTAGCTGTTGAGCATCTTGCACCAAGATTAGCTGCTGTGAGGAATGAGCTTTGTCCTGGATATATTAGTGAAAGTTACTTCTGGAAGATCTATTTTGTACTATTACATCCCAGACTGGATAAACAAGATGCTGAACTTTTATCAACACCCCAGGTTCTTCTTCTTCTTCTTCTTAATTATTCATCAAATGATGTCCTGTGCTGGAGTCAATTGATGTGGACATGCAGTTCTTTCATTCTGTAATTGTTCTAACAATGGGCAGCATGTCCAGTTGTTGAGGAAAACTATTATTTTAATAAAATTGCCTTGGTCACAAGTATTTTGCTTTTCTAAAATTTACACATTTGGTGATTTTAACTTGCATGCAAAAGTGGTGTTTTTAATTGCTACTTATTATTCTTCACTTGAAAGGAAAATCTACAATTTCATAGGGCACAATATCTGAATGTTTTCAACATTCTTCTACATTGTCTATAGTATCCAGCACATGCTGAACCTCGATCAACACATAGATTTATCTAGCCAGGTTTATATTTTCTTTGATTACTAAGGTTCCTGTTGTCAGCTTGATGAGTATTAGGGCTCCACGGAGCATTTATTGTCACTATTTTATGTTGCCTCTGTTTTATTTTTTGTTTTCTTATCCTGCCTTTTTTTGCATTGACCTAAAGAGGTTAAAGAGGTTCCTGCTCACTTTTAGGAGAGGGAGAGGTCTATGGTAGTTGTTGGGGATTTAGTTGCTTTTGATCTCTCAAGATATCTAGCAACGAACAAGACGGAATGCCAAAAAGGATTAATCTAGCTGACCCCAAGTTTACTGGGGATATGGCTTAGTTTGTTGTTTTATCTTTCTACTTTTTCCTTCATTTTTTATTTCTTTTCTTTTCATAGAGTTTTTATGTGCATCTGTTTTTTCGGCTCGTGTAATTTCTTAGAACGGTTGATACTTACTGAGTTTTCTTAGAACGGTTGATACTTACTGAGTTTTTATCAGAACTGAGTTGCAATATCCAGTTTACATTTGATGTTGGCGGTCAGTAGGCAGTTGCACTAAAAAAAGGGCTATTAGTTGCTTCGTGACTTGGCTTTAAGTAGAAGTCAAAATAATCTCATTGTGCATCATTGCAAGTTGGATGGTCAAGTGTTTATTACCCAAAACTATTTTCAACAACAGCGTTTCCCTCCGGGATCAGATTGATCATTGATTAACTCATGTATAACAACAGCGATTACAAATAATCTGTCCGTTTTGTTAATCTTTCTCTCCCAATATTTGAAGACTCCTTGTCTTGGGAAAACTAACTGGCTTCTGGAGGCTTTTTGCCTGTTATATGGAATTGGTTAGTTTTTCATTTGGTTGGGTGCCTTGATCTAATGTGATTATAATTGCTTCAGAGTACAAATGGCTTGAGTATTTGTTACAAATTGGACTGCCTGTTCTGAACTATTTGTGTGTTGCTCTAATTACGCACTCTGTGCATGTTTCCTACAGATAGTGAAAGCCAGGGCCTTGCTTGCGCAGGAGTTGAAGAACCTAACTGCAACAAAGCTAGAATCTTTGGATCCAAAAGACAGCGCTGTCTATCATCATGAAGAGTCCCTTTCTGTGCCATCCACTGTTCTATCTGACAATGAGCCTGGCAAGGCATCTGCCCTTGAATTGGGCACTTCCAATACAGCAGCTGCTTCCGAAACAGTGAAGCACCCAACTGAAAGTAATGAAATTCCACTTGTTGAAAAATCCTTGATTAAACAAGAGGATACTGATCGAGCTAAAGATCAAAATACTAATGATTCGGGAGAGAAAGATGATGATGATGATGGTGATGGTGATGATTGGCTAAAGGAAGAATGTTCTGAAATTGGTGGTGCCAGTGGAACAACCATACCAGTTGAGATTGAGAATGATGATGTATCCTTTAGTGATCTTGAGGACGATGATGGAGACATGCCCTCAAGTTTCAGGAAAGCAAATGACAGTTCGGATAAAGACTCACAAGATTGGGTCCAATTGAGGAAAAGTTCGTCTGACTCATCCAAGGATGGTGAGATTAATCACTCTAGCAACGAAAATGTAAATGTCCATGACACGAAGGAATCAAATGACTGGCTAGATGTTGATGACATTGATGTGGCTTGATATATCATGTTAACCTCATAATGTGTTTTCTTGTTCATTTTCATGCAGTGAATAGTTTGTTTGTCATTTCCCATGTCTTTCAGACTCTGGTCATGTTTGTACATAAAGGTTACTTCGAATAAACCCAGTTTAAATATGATAAAAGAGTACGTTAAATTGTTTTCATCTGGTTCAGAAAATGCTGAACAGATTTGGTGGTATAGAGATGATGCTAAATTGAATGTTCTATACGAATTCTTGTATAGTTATGTTCAGCGGTATTTTCATCACTCGTCAAAATTTTGATCTTATAATTCATTTTCACCTTTTATTTACTTGTAAGTTCAAGAAATTGAACTCAAAACGTTAAGGTCATGTCTAAAATCTATTAACTTGTGTTTTATTATAAGATTCAATGCATTTGTTAAAGTTTCTATATAGAAAGTAAATTTATACGAAAATCAAGCAAACGAATACCAAAAATTCATTTCCAATAAGTAAAGATAAACTCAATTACGTACGAGTTAACAAAATAGTTTAAAATGCTTACCGTCATGATCAAATTCATCTTTTTGAAACATTTTTGCACAAATTTCTTTGCAAATGGTCATGTAGTCAATCAAATTTTGACGAGATTAATTTGTACATAAAAAAATTGTAATATTCTTTTAGATTTTGAATTTAAAATAATGAAAGGTTTTGGGTTTGAAATATAAGTAGAGAGTTGTTCAAAAGAAGAAAGAAAAAGAATTATCTTACATTTCAAAAAATTAGCAAATACATCTCACATGAGGAAATAAACTCTGATGTAAAATAAACTAAATATTCAAAGAAATAAAAGATTGGGAAAAAAATTTCTAGAGCCACTAAAGGTTAAGGACTAATTGTCCAAATCTTCCAAGAAAAATACTAAAATTATTTGATTTGGGGGAATTGAACCGAAGGAACCAATTTTATTATAATAAATAATTAGGAGTAATTGGCTTTATAGATATGTTAATCAAGTTTCTCGACTTTCTTTGGAATTAATTTCGAATTGGTTTTTTTCAAATTCCTTGACTCGTCAATTCAACGAGGCCAAACAATTGGACTAACCGACCACTGACTTTTATCCCTATCCTCCTATATCACAAATAACAGATAACTGTAGTATTAAGTACAACAAATTATCCATATCCATCTATACGTATACGCCAACCGAATGTTGAATTTCATCAATCCCACAGCTGCCACTAATTCAATCGCTCTTATCAATTTACATGCACAAGTTTCCAGTTGATCATCATCATCGCTCCCTCATTGAACGTGCACATAATCCCTTCTTCTTTTTCTGCAACTGATTATCCGTCACTCTCGGGTTAGCGTATATAAATCTCTCTCCGAATGCACACACGTGCACGTATATGTTCTTGTGTGTATGTGTACAAATAAAACGCCTAAATTGTGAATACAGACTTTATTGTCCAAACCCTCAATTTGTTTTTTTAGATTTTGCATATTTGTTATGGATTTGGAACTGTTGAAGAAAGGTTTAGACTATACGAAGAGAAAGAAAAAGTGGATTCTTGTTTTTGGAGCATTAGGATTCACTAGTTATAGGATTTACAACTCGCCTTCTGTTGTGAAGAAGAGGAAAAGATTGTTGAAACTTTTAGGTGCAATAGTTTCTGTAGCAGAAATGGTATCTGATTCAGCAGAGACAATTGGGATTATTTCGAATGATTTTAAAGAGTTCATACAATCAGATTCCAATCAAATTCCCAATAGTTTGAAGCAAATATCCAAGATCACTCGGTCCGATGAGTTTTCTCACTCGGTAAATAGTATCACAAAGGCTTTGACAGTGGGAATTCTGCGAGGCTACAAGTCTGAAGCAATGAAAAATGATGCTTCTGTGTGTGAGAGTTCGGGTTTCTCTGAGCGGGTTATGAATAAATTGTTTTCGGATTCAGGGTCTGGTTTTGCTTCTGTAGTTGTTGGGAGTTTTGCAAGAAATTTGGTAATGGCATTTTATTCGGATAGACAACACAAGACAGGATCGAATATGGATGGTCTTGTAAATCTTGATAATCTTTCGATGGAGTCAGATTATCAGTCTATTTCGAGGTGGATTGAAGTGGCTAACGAGGACAAGTGTCGAGAGCTAATTGGAGATTGCATACAATTATTTGTGAGCACTGCTGTTAGCGTTTACTTGGAGAAAACTATGCACATAAACACTTACGATGAAGTCTTTTCAGGATTGACTAATCCTAAGTATGAATCTGAAGTAAAAGACATGCTGGTAACTGTATGCAATGGTGCTGTAGAAACTTTAATCCAGACTTCTCACCAAGTGTGGACTAAAAGCTCCTTTGCTGATTCAAATTTGAGCCCTCCATGCTGGAAAGTTGATTTTGGAGATGGTTTTCCTGGAGATGATAAAGTCGAAAAAGGGACAAAAATAATCTCAACCACAATAAAGGCACGGAAATTGTTCGATGATCAGAATCAAGATGGTGGATGGAGGAGTAAGATTTCTTCTACTTTGGCGGTGCCAAGCAATAGGAAGTTTGTTCTTGATATAACTGGGAAGGTGACATTCGAAACAGTTAGATCGTTTCTCGAGATTTTACTCAAGAAACTGTCAGAGTGCACGAAGAGAAGCGTTGATGTTGTCAACCAGGAGGTCGTTGATCGAGGAATTAATACTATGAGATATGTGAGTTGCAAATCTACTACAGTTGCTACTGTATGTCTTACTTTGTGTTTGCACATATTGAATGGACCTTGGATTTTGGCTCCATACTGATTTGTCCAGTACACTTTTCTAGTGAATGTTTGTCTCTTGTAATGACAGATTATTTCCAAGTGCATCCTGGAAAATATCTGCTGCAGTACAACTTCGGTATATCTTGATAGAATTTTACAGGTTCATAATTTATCAGGCCAATTACTCTGGTCCTCTGCGTGAGTTATTTTGAATATCTTCATACAAATGTATAGCTTCCAATCTCATCAAGAAAACTTGTTTGATATTGGATCTTCCTTATTGTTTTTGTTGCTTATTTCTCTATTAGCGTAGCAGCTTTGATTGGTAGATTCATGATAGAGTTTACAAAATTGGAAAGTGATTCTTCGACATGCATCACGCATGAAAGTATTATTGCTTATAAAAGTATACAAAATTTAAAAAAAAAAAAAAAAGAAGCTACAAGCATTCAATTTGACCTGAATAATCTGCAAATGTTATCAGGAAGCACTTATATTGGACAAGACTAATTCTACTAGATCATGTCAAAGGACATTCGAAAATTTTTGTCCTTTTTTTGGGACAAAGATTAGGTAAAGCCAGTTCAGAATATAATTTACTAAACTTGTATAGCTCAGCTAGCGAGAGCACTCCCGTTTGGCTTTCATAGGTCCGACAAAGTTGAAAATCATCTAAGTGGAGCTAGCATCGGTCTCTTTTGCAACAGCTTCTTCTTGGAGCTTCTTTTTCCAGTACTCATCAAGAGGAGGCCCAAATATAGCTTTCCCAGATACGACTCCTATCCTGCAACAATAAGCAATCCCCTCGAGCATTGATTGAAAGTAAATTCAGGTAAACTAGTAAAACACAAAAAATAGATTAGTTTATTGATAATCAAATAACCCCTCAGAAGCTTCACAATTGATTATGACTATTATTCAGTTACTGTTATGGAGGATGCCTTCTGATCATTTACTGTGCCAGCTCTGGGGGATGCCATTGCCTCGCATGCTGCTACTACAATCAGCATGGAGCAATCTTAATAGCAATATTGGTATTAGTGAACAGGCTTCAATGTCATCCCCTTCCTCCACCAAAAAAGGCAGGAGATTCACATAATTAAGTCAAGATAAGTGAATAGATAAGCAAGAAGAGAAATATAACACACGTGCGCCGTGCTTTGGGCACCATTTTCTATATATCACAATCGAAGAGAAAAACTAAGAAAAAGATTTTGCAAATCACTGCCAAGCGCCTATACAAGGACTGAAACCAGTGTAATTTGTTGGAAACCCTTACAAAAAAAAAAGGCTATGGATTTAAATCAGAGAAGAGGAAACAAGCCCCAAAAGCTAACAAGCAACAGTTTCCAGAAAGAAGGACAACATAATAGGTCTTGCCTTGTACTAGAACAGAGCAAAAGGTGCTTGAAGGTCTATGGAGAGACTGTTCTACCATGGCACCATGCTACCATCCAGAGTTCAGGACTATGAAGCAAAAATGATGTCCACATAAGTGTTGAAATTTCATGCATTTCCTAGAAGCATTTTCAGAAAGTACATGGAAAAAAGTCTGAACATATCACGACAAGAATACTCCAATACGAGAACCAGATGATCTTTTTAAAATTTTTATTCCTAGTTTTCATTTTTTTTTTTTTTGGGTCTGCATCATATTGTCTTGTTTCCTCAACACATGGATCCATGTGATAACAAAGTTAAAAGTGGTGTAAAGAAAACTGAAGTGATAAGAGTTTATTGATTCCAGGCATATACATACATTTCATACATACATACACACACACACATGAACATATATGGAAGTTTTAAAGTGAGATATAGTGCTCTATATGGAAAAGAATGTTTAGAGTGAAATACACAGAAACTAATGGACAATGGTAAATGATAATAGTAGGAGTTTGCTGACAAGATGCTAATTGTTTATGGAAACCTTGAGGCTGCTTGGGATTCTTAAGTTATAAGAACTATTGGCTTACAAGTATTAAGTTGTATGTTCTAGCACCTATAGGTACACTAAAACATTTGTCCTTGTTTACAAACAAAAAGACAAGCACTTAGGTGCTCATAACCACCTTAAAAATAGCAATGACACAATTGCTTATTTTTAAGGTTTTTATAAGAAAAAGCTCATGAGCCCTAAAAATCTGATACCGACGAGGACCAAAAGACCCAACGTGCTTCTGAATACAAAATTTTGAAACAAAAAGACTTAGAAAGTTAAAAATTAAAATGTAAATAAAATCTGGAAGTAAATATCTTGTTGAGCACTGCTCAATTATGTAATACGTGCAAATTATATAATTCACTAATTAAAATCAACAAGGTATGTGATTTCAAATATCAACCTCTGATGGGGAATTTCATCAAACAAAAGTACCGTTTCTCTGGTAATCAATGGACAATGGACATCTCTGTTATTATAATTGAAGTACCCACATTCTCCTTCAGAGTACAATTAATTATGTTTTAATTTGAACCAATTCGATCAATTGAACACATTTCTTACTCAAAACTTACCAGCATTAAATTCATAATTTTTCCAATTAAAATCAATATAGAATATGGACACAACAAATTGAAGGTTACAAAAGAAAACACGCACTATTAAATCACTTACTACGCTTGCTGATCAATCCAATAAAAAATCTGAAATGGAAATCTCGTAGAATATATACATATTGGATTAGATAATAAAGACAGTCAAAACTTACACTACAGCGCCAATAACTAGGGGGAAAGATAGGAATTTTCTTCGACCAAACATATTCTGAGATATTCTGTGCAGAGAGACGCGTCTGCTCTGAGTGCTCGATCCGTATGAGGTTCGATTATTTGCCCTTTTCAGCTTTCAAATTGATCCTTTATTTGCAGAATCATTCACTGATTTTACGTTATTGGGTTGCCCATCCGCTGTTATTTTCTACTGATTGGGCTCCATTAAACACAACTCATTTGTCGAGTTTTAGTTTTTCGGGGTAAAAGATATAGAAGCCCAAAATGAATTGTCGTGTGGTTCTAGCGCAAATTAACATAAATAGCACTAATTAAACCCAATGTACGATGAAATTACCAATTTGAGGTATTAAGCTATGGTTAGCATAAATGATAGAAAAGTCAACTAGGTAAGTCACGACTCTTATCTTCTAATAACCCGAGTGTTAGACGTAAGGCCAAGTTCAAAGCTAACGCTTACCTCGTATTAAATAAGTTGTTCTTATCTAATTTTGACTCAACTGAGGATTACTTTGTTTCATATATGATTTGAAGGTGTATGCTACTATTCTAATTGGTCTAGGGCTCCATATACCAAATCTTAATACATAAGACGTGTTTGATGTAGTACTTTATTGTCAAATGAAAAAAAAAATTAATTATTAATCATCCTTAGATCACGTGCGGAGCTCACACGCAAGCAATGGCGGAGTCAAGACACACAAAAAAATGAAACATCTATTGGGCTGTTACATAGAAAAAGAGAGAAGAAAAGAAAAAATTCTAGAGAATTCCCTGCCCTGTCCCCTTCTCCCTATGCCCTGTGCGAAAGACTTATATTCGTTTACTTTACCCCATCAATCGATATCAACAAACATTTGGCGTGACGCCTCAATTTCTTTTTGACACATTTAATAAATAATATTGAGCACGACGAAACAATTCCATCTCGATATACGTAATTCTAGTCGAGTACAATCATTGCACTTACCTACAATAAACTTCTACAAATAGTAAACCGTCGCATGATAAAAAGAATTCCAATCCTTTCTACTTGTTAACATTCTCTACAAAAGTCCAACCGAAACCTCATACGCACCAGACAGCTGCCATACTGAAAGATCGAATTGACTTGACAAGGAAACCAAGTCTAAGGACTACGCCTGACCGCCAAGTATGTGGAATGTAAGAAGGTAGCTATCGCTTGCATGTGCGTTCCTCTAGTACTGATCTACTTCGAAAGATCAGAGAAAGAAGATCGTTTGATCTTCTAGTAGCAGCATAAGAACACCAACTATACTGGCTAATAAGTATCGAAACCTATTGATTTTCTTTGGTAGGTTGATTGAATTGTTTATTGATAAAGAGTTACAATCTTTAATTCATCAAATCGATTTTAGATCATCAACATATTCTTAATTCACATTTGTCAAAAACTCAGTAACTTCATGAAACTCAACTCCCTTTCGTATCTTGAAGAAAGTAGGATTAAGTAATTAATTTACACGGCCGACTAGTCAATAGGGCCGATTATATATAATATGGTTTTATACTAGGAGTGACAGGTGCATGTATATATCACACGTAAATGTGTTACAGTAGTACTTCTCATAGGAATGCCTTTCAACAAAAAAAAAAGGGTTCTAGTAGAATAGGGTTCATTTGTATGAGGTGGTCCACTATTATGTTTAATACATCAAATTGAAGAGCACTGACTGCTGCAATTATTAATTTGTAAAATTATCCTAATGTATGTGGCCGAAAATGCAGAAATAGAAAGAAAAAAGCAAACACCCATTACTGCGTACTGCCTCAACTGTCAACTACTCTCATCAAATATGAAACCTGTGATCGGATTTTTTTTTCGAATTTCTCAGTTTTCCCCACATCTTCTACTACATGTGCTTCGAGCATGCCCTCACACATACGTAATCCAAGATAGCAGAATTAATTTGCTACTTGTACGATGTGGCAGTTCGGCAGATAATATTTAATGAATTAATAAAGCATATGTGATGATATCGCAAGATGTTTTTAAAACCGACTCATCCGAAAAAGTGGGGTTACTAGTCGAAAGGTCGAATTGAGGTCGAACTGCTGATAATAAATAAAATGATTAATGTATGATTATATCCAAAAAAAATTGACAAAAATATATTATTTTTACAAAATGAATTACACATGAAGTAATAATCGCTCAATAAACTTGAAAGCAAGCAATTATTTTTTATTAGGTCCATTTCTAATATCAATAGAAAATAAGATTAAAAAATATAGACAAATGTATTAATAGTTTGTCGGTTAAATATTTTTATAGTATTTTATTTGTTATTAAAACAATAAATGAGAAAATAAAAAAATTTAGAATAAAAAGCAATCAAATTCTGGGAAAAAAAAAAAAAAGAAGAAGAAGGTCTATCGCAATTCCCATATTTACAACAATAGGACTACACGCCAACCTTTTTGCTTTTCGAAAAAACATAATGCTGTCAAATCCCCAATCCCACATTGATTTTCACCCATAAAAATTCTAAAGAAATGACTTATGGAAAGGGCATGCCAATATTGAGAGAGAGTACCTTATTGTTTTAAACATGGGCTTAAGTGAAAAGTTTGATTTTTGACAAAATAAAAATAAAAATAAAAATTGCAAATGTTAAAATCGGTAAAATTGGTGGCGGGTCGGCCGGTTCTCCAATTGGACCCGCTACTTTGTTGATTTTTCTTCGGTTTTCAAAATTTGGTTTATAGGCATCTTTCGAGTCGGTTTACACACCTATTCACTATTTTTTCGATCTAACAGGTTGGTCCAATCTGATTTTCATTGATAAATTGTACGTGGGGCACCTAAAGGGTACATTCTAAAGAGAAGCATGGGCTCCGTGCTTCGGTGATTGAAAGTACAAAGAAAGTCCACCCATCGAGTCCTATAGCACGCATCGGGTTTCGGTAACCCGACTAGGACAGACATTAAAAATGCTCGTCCTCGGTTCCCTATTCAAGAATTAGGGTAATGGTCTACACTAGATAATTTTTATTTTTTTTTAACGATGACTACGTAAGGTAAAGCAAGAATGAGAAACGAAGCGAATGAGCTCACCTCAAAAGGGCTTCACAAGCATGATAGAAGAATACTTAAGTGCGTTGAACGAGCAACAAGGTTTTTTTTCATGTGAGCATGATTTCTTTAAAAGGAAAAAAAATAAATTAAGATTTTTATTTTAAAATTCAATCATATCTCATATTACATGTCAAATATAAACTATAAACTGACTTCGATGTAGAAGACTCTAGAATTAGCTGTTAACTCTCGTCACTTAATTGCAGCAATTTTTTTGCATCTACTTCGAGTCGGCTATTTTAGCATTTCTAGGCATATCTCACTCACTGCACCGTGACCACTAATTCAACAGAACCGTGTTCGAATTCTTATCAACTTCTGTTAAAATATAGAATTTGTATACTGGCAAAAACCAGCAAAACCGATTCGTAGAATTTGTATTTGGGGAGAAAATTCGACTAAAACATAAACACAGAATCAAAATAGATACGCAGTCACCATTTTCGATAGATATATTTAGCACGCTTTGCAACTCATCAGTTACCGATTGTACCTGCTGCAAGCTTACAGCTGATAAGGTAATCACACACACACAAAATAAAAAAGGAGCCCATTATCCATTGGAAATCTATGGCTTATGATGCTGAGTATAGATATAGTCAAGATGAGCAGCCAGGGTCCTTCTCATCAAACATTCTTCTTCACCAACTCCCTTGCAGCTCTCTTCCACATCAACATGCTGTGTCTCACCACCCTGTCACAAATTAATATTAATATTATCCTTAAAAAGATTATAAAAATTTCAAACTGATCATATTCATTTGACAAACCTTGTACTGAGTTTTCGCTGCTGGCTCGGGGCGTGCTTCGGATGAGAGAGTGAAGAAAAAGAGGAGCGCTATTACGAATACAGTAGTAAATTTAGACATTTTTCTAAAGTTTTGCTTACCGAATGGAATTTTTTGAGAATGAAATATAAAAAAGACTCTCCGACTGGGTCAATTTATATAGAGAGGCGTACTGGTGTGAACTTATGGAGGAGCAAAATGGAGACTTTCATGCGTTATAAGAATCCAAATAAATATATCAAAAATCAAAATTTAATATTTATTATGTTAAAAAGGGGAGATAATTAATTGATACGACTGATTTTTGGCCAAAAAGGCAATTGTACGATGTCGTTTTAAATGTATTGTTGACTCGTGAAACAATTTTATTTTCATCTTTAATGTGCCCACCCATACTTCGTTGAATGCTCTTTTCATTGGTTCACATCTTTTATTGGGTAGCAAAATTTGGTTCTCATCCACTTTATTAGTGAGCATTAATGATACTTAATTTCCTACTCTTCCAGCGGGATCACACAAATTACTAATTTTTCGGTTCAACGCTGTACTATTATAAGTTGACTCTATTTATTTTAAATCGACTCGACAATTATTGACGAGTTTTATTATGTTATGTTATTTTAAATTAACTCGACAATAATTGTACGTATTTTTGTTTTATTTCATTCAGTACAAGGTTGTAATTAAGTTTTTGTATATATGTTTTTTTTCTTTTTTGGGGTACTATGATTTTACTTTGTGGTCAACGAAGACCAAAAAATTAAGGGACCCGCATAGAAAGGGCAACGAATCAAAGAGTTAATTCCATGTATTCACAAAGTCAATTTGATGAGTCATCCCATTTCACGTTCTAGAATGACGCGGTCATTTATTACCCTAATGATGGTTGTTATATGTGGATGTAATCGTAATTAAGATGCAAGTTAATTGTATTTTAAAGGCTTTTAAGTTGCTAACAAAAGATAGTGGAAATTTCTTAACAATGATTCAAATGGTTGTCTATCAATATTTTGACGAATCAATTGACAAGACTTTTGTTTGGATTTCTTAATAAATTTACTTTAATTGGTGTTTGGTAATTAATTTTTAAAATAGTTTTTAGGGGTGTTTGATGCACGTTATTTAGAAGAAAATAAATTTTATGATGTGATGTGATGAGAAATATGTGTTTGAAAAATATGATAAAATTTTAAATTTACGTGTAATATTATTTTATTGAAACATGTGTGATTGAAAATGAGTATTTAAATAATGAATTTTAGAAAGAACGTGGATTAAACGGGACTAGATTAATCCACAATGGACTAGGTTTCTTTTGAAGTCATTTTAACTAGACTAGATAAAATACTTTTTATAAATTTAATCAAATGAATTCAAAAATAATTTTCGAGTCTCAAAAATTTCTTTTGACTCCTCTGTAGCCATATCAAACGAACTCGACATTTACTAAGTTCGTGGCTCTTCGTGGTAAGTTATTAACATCATGTTTGGTCCGAATTAAAATCTAATTTTAATTCAATTCAAAGTCAAACAATTAATATTAACCACATTTTTTGTAGGTCCCGCAACTTTTCAATCACACATTTCAAAAATTTTTATCACAATTTACTAAAAATCTAATTTTAATCCCCCACCAAACACCCTCTAAGTATCCTACAATTCCTATTTGAAAGTCAAATGTGATTAGCAAGTCAAAACTAGTGTAAAAAATATAATGTGAGTTTAAACAAAAGCCGTTCAAATGACAATGTCAATAAGATATAACACAAAGAAATTAATCTCAAAATACTATTTATCGAATCAGTACCATATTATGTCACATGTTACATGTACCAACCCGCGTTTAATTAAAATTTTGAACCAACTTTCACGATCACGCGTAAGCAATAAGATAAGATTATTACTAGCTGTTAGTCGTTGAAAGAATTATCCAAATGTCATACTATAATTTCCATGGCTTCACACGATGTTGGAAATTGGTTTAGAAGATTAAAAATTTGGTTAATAACGAACTCGACATTTACTAAGTTTGTGGCTCTTCGTGGTAAGTTATTAACATCATGTTTGGTCCGAATTAAAATCTAATTTTAATTTAATTCAAAGTCAAACAATTAATATTAACCACATTTTTTTGTAGGTTCCGCAACTTTTCAACCACACATTTCAAAAATTTTTATCACAATTTACTAAAAATCTAATTTTAATCCCCCACCAAACACTCTCTAAGTATCCTACAATGCCTATTTGAAAGTCAAATGTGATTAGCAAGTCAAAACTAGTGTAAAAAATATAATGTGAGTTTAAACAAAAGCCGTTCAAATGACGATGTCAATAAGATATAACACAAAGAAATTAATCTCAAAATACTATTTATCAAATCAGTACCATATTATGTCACATGTTACATGTACCAACCCACGTTTAATTAAAATTTTGAACCAACTTTCACGATCGCGCGTAAGCAATAAGATAAGATTATTACTAGGTGTTAGTCGTTGAAAGAATTATCCAAATGTCATACTATAATTTCCATGGCTTCACACGATGTTGGAAATTTGTTTAGAAGATTAAAAATTTGATTAAATGTTAAAACCAAAAACTTGAAAAATGAGTTTCGTGTCAACTTCGGCCAAATA
>CAIGRK010323351.1:0-12731 GCA_903798315.1 Fraxinus greggii | reverse complement strand
CTCTCTCTCTCTCTCTCTGATATGTGCATGTACTCAAGTTATTGAAACTGCGGGTCCGGTCCTATGACTTGATGCAAAGACTGTCGGGACAATTGCTGCAAATAATAGCAAGCACAATTTTCCATAAGCATCAGTCAGAGAAATTAACATAACAAAGCCAGTGATACTGCTATTCAGCATTCTCTAACGAAAGACGCCAAACCTTTAATGTTACTCTCTCACACACACATCTACATAATTCTTCTTGATTGACCTCAAAACCTCTGAAATTCTTTCATTCCTACTTATATGAGAGAACTTAAAATTTTTTATTAATTGGAAACGAGGATTTCATTACATTTACATCATTGTTTTTCTTTTTGCTTGATTAGAATTTGCAGGTGAGGTGGAGCATCCAAATTCTGTTGAGAACCTTGTATACTAGCAGTTATGGCCCCATAAGCATAGGAGGTTGATACATATTATAATAATATAGCATAAGTTCGATAGATGTTATCTCAAAAAATTACATAATTTTGACCCATTCAGTACAATCTTGGACCGGTGTGCTTGTCAGGTTTCTAAACAGAATTAGACCCATAACTTGTAAAAACTACTAGAAGCCTATTTTTGCATATACAAAAGAAAAAATAACACAGATCATGTTTTTATTTCAGACGAATTGAAACAACAATCAATCAATAATTAAATATAAAAAAGAAAAAGAAAAAAATAAGAGTAGTTCTCTCTTTATGTAGTGGGAATACACTGCAATATTTATACAAATATAATTTTATATATCTCTGTTGTTCTCTTGCATGCCTAGAACTCTTATTCCCTCCTTTGTCATTGGCAATGACACAGTTTGACGACGTTGCCCTCTTCGCTGAGTGCTTTAATGTCCCTGAAGCAACTTCATGCTACGAATAACAAGTTAACATATCTCCCAACTGAAATCGGATATTTGACAAGGCTCGAGGTTTTAAAAGTTCAGAATAACAGGTAAGATGTTTGCAATAAATTATTGGTTAGTTTTCATGTCTGCTTATTTGTTAGAACTTCTTCTGTCTGAAATAATTAGATGCTGTATTTGATGCTTGCTTTTCTTTATATTCAATATTCTCTACTTAGTTTGTCTCATCATACCTGCTTCTAAGGTGAACTCCATTTACTTGAGATTCTAATCTGCTTTTACATGCGACATGCACCAGGAATTTGTCTTGAAAGAATTAATTAAGCTTAAACTGCCAAATGAATGATGCTTTGATATTTTAATTTGATATATATCTTGCTCCAATGCAGGCTAAGCAGTATTCCTGCAAGTATAGGGGGGTGTATTTCTCTCATTGAAGTAGGACCCTGTTCAGTTGATCCTCTCCTTCATTTCTTTTCTTGGTTGTATCTTGAAAGTTAAAATCGTTTCTTTTTAGTTTGAGAAATTTTTGACAATGTTCCCATTTTGTCATGATGTATTTTAATTTTGTCATTATCGGGCCATTTACTCAATTTGATGTGATGCAGGTTGATCTTTCGTGCAATCTCCTGCTAGAGTTGCCAGAAGAATTTGGCAAGTTAAAAGATTTGAAGGTTAATGGTTATCTATCATTGTTCCTTTTATTTTAAAATTTAATCCCCTCTCTTTATAGTGACTTTAATGAAAGCAATTCACCAGAACCTATGTAGATCTATTTATTATTGAAAGAGGGCTTAAGCATTTCTGGCTGAGCTTAAAAGTTTACTTTAAGCAAATTTACTCAGAAGTAAATAAGTCAGTTTTGAAACAAAAAGAAAAATGGAAATTATTGGTCAAAGTTCGAATTCGGAAATAATTAAGTTATTTATTCTGAGAGTAAGTCAAGATTTATTTTTAGAAAAGATTGACTTTTTACTTAAAAGTAAGAAAAAAATACCGCTCAAACATGTTTGGAGATAGAAATTTAACTTTACATTTATTTAAGCTTAGCCAAACATGTTTAAAAAGAGAATCATTATTAGGATGGGTAACAACGCTCAGCTTTTCTTGCACCAAATACCCATAGGGCGGAGTAAAAGGACATCAGCTGTATATAAACCAGTAATTCTACACATTTGAACATTGTGCAGGCTTTATATCTCAGCAACAATGGGCTCAAGTCCCTTCCCATCACATTGTTCAAAATGTGCGTCCAGCTCTCGACACTGGATCTTCATGGAACGGAAATAACAGCAGATCTTCTCCGCCAGGTATACAAGTGCCTTGTTATTAATGAGATTTTTTGGTGTGCTTTTATTGAGGTCGTGCTCACTTAATTTCTTTTGACAGTTTGAAGGGTGGGAGAGTTTTGATGAGCGTCGTCGTTTAAAGCATCAGAAACAACTGGATTCCCGAGTCACTAGCTCTGCTGAATTTGATGAAGGTGCTGACAAAAGCTGGTAAAATATAACAGCTAGCATTTGCTCATTGAAGATCTGCTTGCATGTAATGAACCGGAAATTGCCATAGGGGGGCATTGGTCTTGTACGATGATCCATTGGATGTTGTTTTTCAGTTTGTTGAGGGATTATCTCAATCTAACTGTAACATTGATTCATGTGCCCCTTCCTTTTTCCTTCCGTATTTACTGAAATACCATCTCGGGAAAAAGTATTATCCTCCTCTTTTTATCTAAGGATTCCCAGATTTGCTTGTTTATTGGTATTCTTGAGCTAGAGATAATCCAAATGTACCGAATTCCAAAAGCCGAGAATGAAAGTAAAACCATAAGATTAATTTCATTCAACACCATAAGAATAGTACTATTTTAGCATAACTGGTGTCATCATTCTAGGTGACAACACTGATGACATTAAATTACATGTTCAATTAAATGAATCACATAATTTCATATTTAATCAATTCTACCATATAATGTTACATAAACTAGTGTTCAGCACCACTGACGTTAAATAACATTATTTTAAGATAAATACGGCAGAAATTATCGATGAATCAGTATATTATCATAAGCAATGAGAATAATGCTGATAGAGGATATACCACAACAGCGATAATTTAAGTAGTTCGTACACATTTTGCAAAGACCTAAAATAGCTCTCAATCAATCTAACATAAGTTCAGCATGCCAGCTGCGGCAGTGAGTCTCTGATAGCACCCAACCGACCTGTGAAAACCAGCATAGAAGGCCAAAGTGTTCGACACAAATGCCTCCACTCAGCAACAAACACTACAACAGCAAGCATAACATTCAATCCCGCAAACAGAAATCGATGCAGAAAATAAGTAAAGAACGCTGTTCAATCCTTCATGTGTCTCTATGCTAGTTATTACCAAACTTCTTGTCCTTGGTATATTGGTCATATTTATTTTATACATGGGGCGTTGAACTGTTATGAAAAATAAAACGTTATAGATATATCATCAACTGAGTATTAAAATGTAAGGTATATATAGAGCTTCTCCTACAATTCTAACATCCTGTGGTCAATGTTCAAGAAAAGCTAGTTGAAGTATACTGATATCTGAGGGATGTCGATATCATTATCTTCATCGTCCTCGCATGCTACTACTATATCCAAGTGGTGGCGGTATGGTGGCAGCTCAGCCTTTGCCACTTCCCGTGCAAGGTCAACTATCTTCTTGTCCATTCGCTCTTTGTGCCTTGGGAACATGCTATTGTAGAGCAAGCAACTTCCAAATGAAATACTATAGGCATTCAGCCCCTTGTCCTCAAGCCATTTGAGTAGTTCCCGAAGTGTAGGGTTACCTTTGATTATCCATCTGTCCCACACAGTCCAGCTCATGTCCTTATACTTGATGATCTTAGGAGGAACTGGTTCGGCCATGGAGAATAATGGTAGAGCTAAATTAGCAAATGTGTTACGATAGTCTTCTAACTTGTGCCCTCCATTAATAACCTTGTAGAGCTCCAGGCAAACCAAACCTGTAGCCATCGCTGTGGAAGTTGCAATTGCGGGTATTATACGACCGGCAATGAATTTGGCTTTTAACTTATCGACTTCAAGAATGCCATAATTTCTTGCCCTCATGTTAGCAAGTCCAGCAATCAGGTCCATGTGGTAATTTGTATCATCATCCTGCATATTCAACGAACAATGTCAAGAAAAAATGTAAATGTAGAAGTAATGTGATACTTGACGATTTTGCCAAAAATAAAAGAACAGATTGCACAAGATTGAAGGGTTTGGTACAAGGGGAAGTGGATGAGATGGAAAGGGGGAAGAACCATATTTTCCATCCATCATGGAAAAAATGCTGATATATTTGCCATATTTAGTGTGATGAATAGAAAATGGTGAGGGAATTACCTTTTAGGCATTTTGCAACGGATTGTAGTTTAAAATCCGCCATGTGCTTTTGAAATAAAATTGTGAAAATCTAATCTTCCACCTTATTTTACATTCCTTCCTCTTTTACTCTAATTAAACAAAGGANATGGAAAGGGGGAAGAACCATATTTTCCATCCATCATGGAAAAAATGCTGATATATTTGCCATATTTAGTGTGATGAATAGAAAATGGTGAGGGAATTACCTTTTAGGCATTTTGCAACGGATTGTAGTTTAAAATCCGCCATGTGCTTTTGAAATAAAATTGTGAAAATCTAATCTTCCACCTTATTTTACATTCCTTCCTCTTTTACTCTAATTAAACAAAGGAGAACTTATTTCCTTCCTCATTTCCCTCCATTTCCTTTCCCTTCCTTTCCTTTCCTTTCCACACACATACATCCAATATGAATAAAGATACTTTACGAGGCACATTACTACTTCCTTTTGACTTGCAAACAAAACAATGTCAAACAGAGTCACAACATATGTGTAAAATAAGGATAGGTCCCATTGAGGAGTGAGATTATAACAAGCTATGCATTATCTTATATCTTTAAGAGACAAAGGGACATACTTTTTCAAATTGAATTGGTTTCATCCTGAAGTTTGGCGATAACTTCTGCCGAATCTGCTCCAGCTTCATTATTAACTCATTAATAACCACAGCATCATCCAAAGAAGCAGCTGCAAGACTGGTAGCCTTCTCATCAGTAACAATTTTCGCATCTTTCTTTGGTTGAAATTCAGGAACCATGATTCTATCAAGAGTTTCAGCCAATTTCTTAGGGTGCCAATTAGGAACAGGAATGCCAAATGTCTGAGCGCGTAGAATGGATGCAGCCATAAGGAAATGGAGATGGCTGGGATCATCAGTAGAAAACTGCAGGGGGCGAGGGAACCGCTTGGGTGCTGACCAGAATGGTACGCCAGTACTAGTCACAGCATCTTCAGGGAAAGTGTAAGTCAACTGTTTCACCCTGTTAGCAAAATAATCTTCGAACCTACAAGAAAGAATTATTCAGATGCATAAGGAGAGCCGGTTCTATGTGATACAGGTAAAAGCTTAAAACAAAATAAAATCAAGAATTACTTTAAACGAGCCCATGTAATACAATCCTGGAACGATTCACATCTTTCCCTATCAAGGCACTCGAGTATATGTTCCAAATTGTCTCTGGCTTGAGCATCACCAGCATTTCTCATTGCAGATGTATATTCGGCTGGGTTAGAAAGATAGGCATTTACTTCGGCAGGTGTTTTCTCAAGCAAGCCCTCAAATTCTGATCTGGCCCATGTCAAGCAATGATCAATGTTGTGTGGGAAGGAGTGCACAGTACACATTGGTGCTTGTTTCTCAGGAGGATCTCTTGAGGCACCATAATTCTCAGTCAGATGGGGAATGACCATTTGAGTGTTACACTTGGCACCTAATGTTCCAGACTCAAGAAGTGGCTTTTGGAAATACAAGCATCTTTGATCAACATAAAGCCTAGCATTGACATTGTCAAGGGCATTAATAACAACATTCAGATTTTCCCAGAAGGTATCATCAAAAACATTCTCTGTTTCAGGGCCCACACGATTCTGCAAAGCTTCGATGTGGAGATCAGGATTGATTATAGAAGCAGCAGAAGCAGCAACAGTGGATTTGGCCTGCCCAATGTTCCAATCTCGAAAGAGGAACTGTCTGCTAAGGTTACTCTTCTCAATCACATCATCATCAGTGACTGTTAGTTTTCCTTGGTTTCCACAAGAAACTCCCATCAGTGCTAAATTCTTTAGAAACTCACAGCCCAGTGCACCAGATCCAACCAAAAACACTTTAGCATCTTCTAGTCTTTTCTGAAGTTTAGACCCAAAGACTGAAATCTGGGCATCATAACGGCTATTTAATGGTCTGTCGCTGGGATCGAATGGCTCTACAGGAAGTGATTCCACCGAGTCGAAGTAGAAGAACTATACAAATATGAAAAAAAGGTCAGTTTATCCAACATAGCAGTAAAATACACCAACTAGCAACCATAGGATTCAAATGTGATAAAGACAATAATATAAATAATTGCTTGAGAGGAGGAAGCTTATGGATGTTGGAAAACATGATATTAACCTGGAAAAGGGGATGAAACTTCCCTGAGCACGCCTTGACAACCTCCTGCCCAACAAAGCCACCAAACATGGCTGCCATAGGATTCAGTACAGCTCGGGCACCAAAGGCAAAATGTCGCAAAAGTTTTGGATTTATATCATCCAGTTTTGCATCTCCCAAAGTATCATTCAGGTTACTGGTAATAGATATCAACCTCTGAGCATCCTCTTCAGATCCAGCCACTGGGAAGCGCCCCAATTCAGAGACAAACTTATCCAGCGATTGGAATGCCAAATGCAAGAGAGGTGGGTGGTCAAACTTAGAGAAATCACAGAGAAGAAAATCTCCAGGATCTTTAATTGCTTCCCTCAGCGGCTTGAAGTTCAAAACCTTGGGCTGTTTTATCTGAGTTACGATACCATCTTTCTCATATCCACCGAAACTTGTGGTATCTTCATCAAGGATGAAAGAGTATGGTCGTGCAGTTTTTATCTTTCTCGGCTTCCCATCATTGAGTTCTGTCATTCCCTGTACTTCTGAGAACACAACAAGATCCCCATCCTGAAATTCTAGCCTTTCATCATCCACACACGACACAAGAGCAGGGTTATCATTACTGATAGATGCAATAATGCCCGTATGAGGTTCCTCGCCATCAACATCGAAGACGGTAAACTCTGGTCCAAAATCACAAAAACAATTACCAAAAAGGCCTCTAACTTCAGTCTTGATGAAAGCAATAGGAGGTTGATGATTGTGACAGTATTCATTGAACTCGACTGCATTCTCTAAGCTTATGTCAGTAAAAACCACAGCCTGCATTCACCACCATCATTATATGTAATCAGTGCATAATTGATATCCCTAGCAAACATACAATCCAAAATCCTCATGCAAGAAAATTAACACAAGGTATAGAGCTCAAAATCGAAACGGAAATTGTATACTGAATCACAAGCAGTCGACCTGATATCTAGTTACACGATTAGACATTAAACACTTGCAATGAAAGTAAAAAGATGGACAAATTCTAGAAGTAGAACAATTCATTGTGGAAATAATTCAGTAATTTATCTGTCAACAATTCATTGTGGAAATAATTCAGTAATTTATCTGTCCTTTAAACTGTGTGACAGTAATTCGTTGAACTACACTACAGGGTAGTCAAAATATTACGCCTCTGTTTGGCAAAATTAAAAATCATTTATAAATGATTAAACTTCATGTCCAACCACACATTTCAATGAACTCACAAGTACTATCCACTTATCTATCACTCATTTCTATCTATTTATAAATTATACCGCTTATAATTTCCTCCCAAATGAGATCTAGCCCCCATTTGGCCTCCATTAAAATGAGATTTTAAGGAAAAAAGTGTTTTGAAATATTTATTTTTTAGAGAACGTGTGGTTAAAAGGTAAGGAAAATTTTTGGATTACGTGTAACATTATTTTATGAGAAAATATGTGGTTGAAAACCAGTTTTGAAAACATATATTTTTGAAAAAATGAAGCCCAAACAGGGGCCTAAAAAACTCTCCAAATTATTTGCTGTTTGTCCATTTTACCAATCAACACTTGATAATAATTACATGAAAGGATAGTACCATCCTTGTGGATAGAGCATCGCCAGCTTGTATTTGTGCCAAATATTATTCACTTCACCATCCATACAAAAAATTCAAACTCAAGCAAAATTTCTCACTAATCACAAAACAGTGACATTTAGGATTAAAATTATTAAAAAGGCCAAAGGTGCCAACCATATTCCATCTACACTAGTCACATAAATCTAGGATAGCTCTAATGAAAAAATAAAGAAATTAACACAAATAGTAATTCAAAGTACCACTAAATCAAAAACAATAAAAGGGAAATCTACAACGAAGTACTTCCCAACTAACATGCTACACACTTCATTTGATAAATGTACTTGTCCTCGTGAGCAATGCAGAAGCAAACTACTATATTGCCTTCCTAGAAATGTGTTTTCTCTGAGAAACTTCTACATGGAAATACAAATAACCAACGCTGGCAAGAATATTGTGAAGTCCTTCATACAAGACCAAAAAGGAGAGAAGTCTCAAACCATCCAAGTTCAGATTGAGCCAGAATTTGAGCATCAGTTAATAAACATCACAAAAGAATCATGAACCAACCAAATTATTTGAAGTAATAAAATCAATACCCTATTGTAGTTAATAAATAACCATTGATATTCTATTACATAGATGACATTGCCTATCCATAAAACATGGTATTTATTTAACACATGCAAGTTTTTGGGATATCTAAAAAAAAGAGTATAAAGTAATACTACAATTTCATTGAGCAAAAGCTGATTGTCTCAAAACATGCATCTTTCAAGAGGAGTTCATCTAGAAGAAGTGAGAGCAAAATAAAGCTCAAATGAACTAAAAAACCTCAATCGCCACTTGATCAACAAGAAAGCTAGTATTAACACCGAGTAGGATGAAGATATAGTCGCCAAGCAATCCAACTACGGATGGACACTAGGAGACCCATAAAAATATGTTAGGCCCATAGGTTGAAAATGGGTATTTATTTAATAAAAAAGGGTTAAAAGTAGACTTGAATGTTAATGGCCTCACTTACTCAAGCTTTCAATATGGCCATAATGATCCTAAATTCAATTTGACTTTGATAATGTTAAACCTACTTCATGGTAAATCTTCACCTTAAATAGAGGAGATTCAGAAGCTCTCCAAAATAAGACTGTCATTAACTCCACGATCGAGGCTGAATATAGTGTGGCAAGTGATGCTACTCAGTGGCAATTTAGATCCATAATTCATTACTATTCGGATTGATTGGAAATACGGTAACCCTATTCAGCGACAACCACTCTATGATTCTCAGGCAAGGAACCAAGGTCTCATCAACAATCTAAGCACATCTCATGATTTCATTTTGATCAAAGAGATCGTTGGGAAGGGAGAAATAGATACTGCAAGAGTTAGCTAATTACATAATATATAGGTCCAGGTTTTTCACTCAACAACAATTCTTTGACATGGGATCCTTTCGAAATTGGCTTTAGTGCAAGTGAGCGTAGAAAGTAGTGTGACAGCTCTGCCATCTGAAGTGAAGGAATGATAAGCAATCGGTAGACAATTTTAGAAGTGTGCCCTTCAACACAATTGCATGAGGTGTGATGGGGGCAGTACTTGTAAAACATTTTTATTCATATCTCAACAGCTGTTGTCACATATTTATCAAAAGCATCTCCATATATCATGTTTGTTTATTATGCATATCATACCATTGCTCAACCAAGACCTAGAATGGAAGAAAAAGTAGAACAATGGCGAGATCATCTTAACGAGCTCTAATTTCTTGATATTTCTATGGTGACGGTATTCCTAGTGATAGGATCATTAGAAATGACACTTGTGCATTCAAATAAGCCTATACATGCCTGCTTCATCAAGAAGGGTGACTAATTTCATGATCACTTGTTTAGATAACTATGAAAGATGTTAGTTTCTCATTGGAGAACTAATTTAACCCAAATTACTAGTTTAAAGTACTTCTGTATAGACTTTTACATACTTGTCAGAGAAAAAAGTCACTAACAAAAGTTACAATGATCACGGGTAACAAAAATAATAACACGAAAACTTTACCTGGAATTCAGAAAGTTGTTCTTTCGTCAATTTCGTAGTCAGGGTCGAGATAACCACAGCATTGTTGAGCTCTTGTAGTTTCTGAATAGACGCAAGTGCCCTGTTCTTACCAACGTCATTCTCAGAGAAAATAAAGTTACTGGACAAATCCCATAACTCCACTTTTCCTTCATCATGCAACGTGACAGACTTCACACCGGCAAGAATAAGGTTCTTTGCTGTAATGTTTTGCAAAAGTCAGATATCATACTAGCTACTCCAAATATTCCTTCACTCAAATTATTCAATAGTTCCGTTTACATACAATAAACAATTTCCAGATGGGAAAATTGACCTGAAATAAACACTAAAATAATATATCTTACTGCAGAACTGCAAGCTTAAAATAAACACCAAAACAAAATAGACGTTTGAGCCAAAACATTTACTCACAAGACAAAAAAATTAAAAACTCTTTATCTTATTATAAAGGCTTTATCATCTAAATCTACCAAACCTAAATTTCAAATAAAAATTAATTGAACATCAGCAACAAATATAAACTCCCACAAAAAAGAAAGAAAAATAAACATCAGCTCGGATCCAGAAGATCTATCTGGGTGATCTTTCTTTATTTTGAATGAGTTAGCCTAATCCAGATTTCCAAGTCCAATCTCGAATTATACAGATAAATAAAATAATTGAACTCGATCACATAAGCATGTTAGTTCGTACTAAAAAATGGAAGAATTTCTACCGATCTCAGCACCGAGGCCTTGCATTCCAGATACCAGAACGTTTGACGCAAAAAGCCGCCGCATCGTCTCTCGTCCATACACAGCAAGCTGCCTGCTATGGAGATCTTCATCAATATCGTGCGATTTTCCAAAGTCAAAGGCCATTTCCGTAATTGAAGGCTCCTCCCGGCTGCAGCTGTTGTTACTGTTTCTGTTCTCTAAACTAACACTACTGGTTCCGTCAATGTTGGTCTCTTGACTCCCACTGCCACTTCCTTCACAAACGTTCTTACTATCCGCGAAGAAACAGAAACAACTCTTCTTCAGAACGCTTTCCGATTCACTTTCTTTAACAGCCTCGCCTTCCAGTGGTCTCTTTCTAGGAAGCATATAGTGCAACAAACTGCACAAAGGCCGCCGAATCGCCATGAAAATTAACAAAATCAGTAAATAATATATCAAAATTTCGAAAAACGAAAGATCGGAACAATTATTTAAATCCTCTAACAAATTTGAAGCGATCGGCGCCAGTATCACCAGAACAACAATAATAACATTAATAAATCCGGAAAACAATATAGAAGTTACTTTGATTAACCAATTGGACATGCAAGGTCTGAAGCAAAGAATAATCTTGCCGATTAGACTAGCTCGGACGAAGAAAAGAACCGAATCTTTGAGAAATTTGTAGATGGAGAATTTGAGAGAGTGGAAGAGGAGGAGAGCCTGAGAGGTGGGCTATCGGTGATAATACCGTGGTACAAATTTGACAGGAAAATAAATTTTAAATTTTTTTCGTGGGTTTTGCCACGTGTATACTGGATTTACAGCCACCACAATAGGGATCCACGATAATTGGGCGTGGCCCCCATTATGAGGAGGTAGTAAAACCCTTCAATTTGCAGTGTCGGATAGGAAATCGGCAATTTTTAATTTAGACAAATTATAATGCCCATTTTTCATTTTGGCAAGAATTTTTATGCTACTTATAACAATAGCCTTAATTTGTTTAAAAGACATAATTACTTTTAATGAAATGAATTTTTGATTTTGAATATTTTATCCTTATTTTTTAGAATAATTTTTAATATAGGTTTTATCTTATATTTCTTTCGTTTCTGACTTTGATATATAATTTCATTCTTTGATCTAACAAATTAGCATAATCTGTAACATACTTATCATGTTTTTTATCAAGTTCTTCATATTCTTCAGATAATCTATCCATATTTTCTTTTTGCTTTATGATTCCTTTTATTTTTTCAAATATTTTTTCTAATAAACTATCTAATCCTTCTATAGTATATCCCGGCATTCTATTTTAGATTTTCAATGTTAATGCAAACATTAAAACAATAATATCAAGTTTAGACATCGTGACAAATAATCCATGCGATTCTCTTAGGATCTAAAAAAATTCGTTCTAATTTTAGCAAAAATCGGTAGTTTTACCTTAACTTTGATATAGTCTTTTATCCTCAGAATTGAGTGACCTTCTGAGATCTGAATCTGTAATTTACTTCCTTCAACGGCCTCCTAACTTCACGGGATTGTTTGCTATTTCAGCTACTTGCTCATCACTGTATCACTTCTAAGAATAATTTTCTAGACTTTGGTTAAAAAAAAACTTTGTTTAATGCTGAAAGAAGAAAGAATTCTTCTATCAGATCTTCCAGAATCTATGGGAAAAAGAATTTAGAAAGAAATCCATTTCTATCTGTTTAGAGGATTGGAATGTGAATGATATTTTTATTTCAAAGAGACTGAAATACAATTTCTATGAAGACAGAAATCTTTAGTTTTCTCACAGTTTGAGTGCTCAAGTGTTTCTACTCGAATGATTCTGCCTTTCATCTAGCCCAGAGGCCTCTATTTATACTACTACATGAGGCACTATTATTTAGTATCTTACATCATTGCTTACATCATTTCTATCGTAATTTACATAGTAGGATCAATAATTTTATCAAA
>CAIGRK010323333.1:0-13286 GCA_903798315.1 Fraxinus greggii | reverse complement strand
CCCTCCAACCCTTTTAATAATTTGTGGGTCAGGTCATCCCACATGGGCAACCCACTACCTGTATTTTTCTAACAGATAGAAAACTAAGAATCATTTGGCAACGATGACCAATTACAAAGATATGTGGAATCAAAACACAGAAAGGAAACAAAACCAAAAAATGTTCGTCCCATTGATTGGGCCCGGAGTTCGCCAATTGCTTGGCTAATCTCCGTCGAAGTTCCATTCGACATGCAAAACCAGATTACTGCACAATGAGTCGAGAATAAAAGGTTCGATTTTTTTAGACTTCGAGTGAATAATGATAAATTTTTCTAGATATAATCTCATAACACCATTATGAATGGTGAAATTGTTCTCATTTTGAAATTTCAGAAACTTCAATGTAATACTTGGAAAATTTTCCGCTCCCACCCTGCTCTGATTTGGACTAGAGAATCCACATCTCAAATTCCCTGAACTCGCCCTGAATTTATTTATTTTATTTTTTAAATTTAAATCATATTTAAAAAGAAATAAAAAATTAAATGAAAATTGGTAATGAGACAAAGATGATAATGATCGTCCCAATCTCTCTTCGTCTTGTATGTAATAATTTACTCTACTTAAAATACATTGCACCTCTAATACTATTCAGAGGTAATGAACTACTAAAGTGTGTGGAAGGTTTCACATTTCGCTTATCCATTAAACGCCTAATATTCCAAAATGAAATTTCCATCTCGCGTGTACATATACACCTACGCACTTAAATGTGTTGCATGTGTTGTCGTTTTAGATTTTCCGCTCATCGTAACATAATCTTCAATATACTCTACTTTTAAAGAGAATATTTAATAATTTAAAGAGTATCNTTGTATGTAATAATTTACTCTACTTAAAATACATTGCACCTCTAATACTATTCAGAGGTAATGAACTACTAAAGTGTGTGGAAGGTTTCACATTTCGCTTATCCATTAAACGCCTAATATTCCAAAATGAAATTTCCATCTCGCGTGTACATATACACCTACGCACTTAAATGTGTTGCATGTGTTGTCGTTTTAGATTTTCCGCTCATCGTAACATAATCTTCAATATACTCTACTTTTAAAGAGAATATTTAATAATTTAAAGAGTATCGAAAAATTTAGAGAGTAAAACTTTTTAAATACTCGAACATACTATTTATCTTTAACACTTAATTTTACCCTTCCTAAAATATATTTAGTCACCGTTTAATACTCATTTTAATGAGTTTTTATTTACCACGTGTCATTTTCCTACAGTATTTGCTTGATAACACGTTACAACCACTCAAATTTTTGTCAAAGATGTTTACAGGAAAGATAATGCCGTCGAGCCTTGATGATTGTTTTACCCTCAGATGCAATTGAAAATGTACGTTACTATCCTCCAACATTTTTAACCCTGCCGTCAACTGAAGGACAGAAATGAAAAGTTTAAAATTCCAAAATTCAACTTACAGCCTAAAACTAGGGAAGGCAAAAAATCTGGCCGGCTTGGGCTCGACCCTGAAAAAGCCCGACTCGAGCTCGGTGGAATCGAGCCTAGGTTCGAGCCGAGCCCCATTTTGAGGTATCCACCCGAACCCAGGCAGGCCCGTATCACGGGCTGTTAAAAAAATTAAAATTAAAACTTTTGATTTATCTGCCTACTAAGGAAAAAAAAGAATTGGCTCGGCCCTCTAAGGCTCGAGCCAAAAGCTCGGTCCGAACCTCTTTTTTTTTTTGTCGGATTTTGATCGACTCGGCTCAGCTCGGCTCGAACTCAAAAAAGTTCGAGCTTAGCCCGATCTTTTTTTTTTTCGACTCGGCTCATTGACATATCTACCTAAAACGCATGTGGCCTCAGTTGTTGTCATCAGGGAGGCCCGTGGCCTCATTGTTTCTTCTTATATTTTATTTTCATTAGCTTCCCTTCAAATTTTATATTATTTTTATTTATTGAAATTTGAAATATTTTCAATACATTTAATTATTTAATTATAAAGTATGAGTTTGACTCTCACTCTCACTCTCACTCTCAATTTTAAAATATTAATTTGAAAAGTCTCTTCATCATAATTTTAGAGTTTGACTCTTTAAAATGGAGAGAATCTCATATTTAAAGAGTTTTTTGAAAATGCTTTAATAAGTTAAGTTCTCACACTTAAATGAAAACCTTTTGTTAAGTCCAACAACTCATGCCACGGGACGGTTTCACAAAACTATGCCTCCGCTCATTATAAATTTTTCAAACTGCATTTTTAATATGCATTTAGAATGAACATGTACTATGATTGTTAAGAAAACTATGCCTAATACTGAACGCGTATTGTGACAACAGCAGCTTACGTTCCACCGCTATTGATTTAGAACAATATTGGCATGTTTGGGATCGATTAAAATCTGATTTTAATTTGAGTCAAAGTCAAATAATTAATATTAATCATATCTTTCATGGGTCTCATATATTTTCAACCACATATTTCAAAAAATTTTATCACAATTTACTAAAAATTTAATTTTAATTCTCACTAAACACCCTCTATATGTACACTTAAAGTTTGACATTATTTTTGACATTTTATTATTTTAAAAAAGATTTGTTGGTGGGGAACTGTGTTTTTTTAAAAATTAAAACTATCCACCATAATGTCATCACCCGAGATGATGGTGGGAAACTGTGTTTTTTTTTTAAAAACTATCCAATTTAATGCTGATGTAAATAATGATGTAAAAAAGAGCGTATCTGTAACATGATTGATTTAGGGTGTGTTTCAACCACATTATTTTGGAAGAATGTTTTTTAGAATAGTAAATTGATGTAGAATGTGTAAATGAAAAAAAGGAAAAATTATTGATATAATAAAAATATTATTTTATTAAAAAATATGTAATTGAAAATGAGTAAAAGAATGACAATAAAAATTTTAATGTATATCAAATAGGGGTTTATTTATGAATAAATCTATATGTACAACATTAGTTGTCAACCATTTGTTGTCAAAATTTTAATATATGATGTAGAAAATAATTTTTTAAAAATGGTCAATGGATATGTTGATATCAAATATGATGCTGTCAACTAATATTTTACTAGCATGATTCTTATTTATTTAGCTCATGTTTGATACATATTAAAATTTTTATTTTTATTTTTTTATTCATTTTTAACCACACATTTTTAAATAAAATAATATTTTTCATCACAACAATAACTTTTTTTAATTTTTCAATTAGACATTCTCCATGAGCATACCATTCCAAAATATATTTTTCCAAACCCTTAAAAATCCAGCAATTCTGAGGAGTTTCAAAATTTTCTTACACAAATTATTAACGATTGGAAAAAATGGTTGCCAGAGAATGATGCCGGACTCCAGCAAGAAAAGCGCATTTCACGCCAAGAAAGGGCGAGAGGTTCGCCGGGGAAGACTCGAATCTAAACAACCGATGTCGGTGACTTTGCAGGATGAACTTGGCTCATCTGAGTGTTGCGGCAGTGCGCCGATGGAGGAAACTCGTGGCTGCAGCAGGGAGGAAAAGTCGGAGGATCTGAGGTTCGGGCACATATCAATGATGGGGAGGAGCAGAGTAATGGAGGATGCAGTTTCGGTGGCGCCGCCTGGAAAGGTGGGAGGAGAGTATGCTTTTTTCGCGGTGTACGACGGCCACGGTGGTTCTAGGGCGGCGGAGATATGCAGTGATAGGATGCATAAGTATCTTGAGAGGCACGTAGAAAAGGCAAAAAAGTCACCGAAGGAAAAAATTTTGAATTGGGAGAAAGTGATGGTGGGATGCTTCAGAAGTATGGATGAAGTAGTGAGGAAGGGTAAGAGTGGGGATGATGAGGTGATGGAATGTGCTTCGAAGGTGTCGGAGACGATAGTAGGGTCGACGGCGCTGGTGGTTCTGGTGGGGCCGGAGGTGGTGGTCGCCAATTGTGGGGATTCTAGAGCGGTTATTTGCGCCGGTGGCGTTGCTGTGCCATTATCAAGGGATCATAAGGTGACATGTCCTTTTTTTGGTCATAGAATATGTCATTTATAGTTTATAAAAAGGTTTTGTTTGTCCATCTATGCCATGTTTATAATAGGCATTAGGCTCGATTATGTTAAGAACGAAAAAAAGTCGCAATTTTGTCTAGTATAATGTCCGGTACAACCTAATACAATAATGTTAGAATTGCATAAACTCAACTCACCAGTTAATGCATACTTTCATGTAGGGTACCTTGGGTAAATTTCAACTCGTTTTTCTTAATTATAAGATGGTTCGATGCAACATACTAAATTGTCTAATGATCGAGTTTTGCTTTGCTGATATAACTATATATACTTGTGTTGTATGTATAACCTCAATATTATTCATCATCTCATGCCCTTTGTCTTTGACCTCAAAACACAGCCTGATAGACCTGATGAGAAGGAGAGGGTTGAAGCTGCAGGGGGAAATATCATAAATTGGAACGATTGGCGAGTCGAAGGAGTGCTTCCTACTTCAAGATGCTTAGGTTACATTTATGCATCTTTTTTGGCAAACTAATTAACTTCTCAAATCATATAATTGATTGCAAGTTAATTTTAGTTAATCTGTTTGCTTTATGTTGATCCCTAGTTAACCTAATTTTTATTCGGCCTTAGCCCCTGTTTGACCACCATTAAAATAAAACTCTTTTTTCTTTTTCAAACTAATTTACAATGAAACATTCTTACAATAAAATATTCTACACGTGAACCCAAATTTTTTTTCCTATTTTTTGACTACACATTCTCTAAAAAATTACTATTCCAAAACTCATTTTCCCCCTAAAAAGACTCTTTTTAATGGGGCAAATCAAACTTCCTTTTTCTGTTTTTTTGGGAACACAATTGTATGCATGCACTTAATTTATTGTATAACACATGAATGAATCACTTAAAAGATAATTGCCATTTGGAAGTTAAATAGTATCCCATGACTAGATAAGTTAATAGTAACATATTGTTCCTGAAAATTGATGGCAATTTTTAATGTAGCAAGTTTTGCAACTGAATGGAGCGAATACGTATTTATGTTTAGTAAACGGCCGTGTTATGGATCTTATGAAGGTTTGATTGGTACATAAAAGACTGATTTTGGTAAATTCAAGAGAAATTTTCTGCAAAATGATACATAGATGAGGTTGTTCTTAACAAGTTCATTAGTTTAAGCATGGTCATTCGGTTTTGGAAGTTTCGACTTGTCAACTGTAATTTTAGCTTCTAAGATACTGCTACTGGTAGACCGCCAGACAAGGGACATAACGACATAAAATATGGGAAGCCTATTGATTTGTGTGGACCTTGAATAATATGTTAGCGAGCTTCATGTTCTTCAAACTATTTTACTGACAGGTAACCATCGTCTGAAGCCCTATGTAATCCCGGATCCGGAGGTCAGTATGTACAAGAGAAAAGAGTCGGACGATTTCCTTATAGTGGCAACAGACGGTCTGTGGAATGTAGTCTCTAATGATATTGCGTGTGACATTGTAAGAAGATGCCTTCATGACCAAACTTCAAGGCCACTTCAGGGAGGAAGTGGTGCGGACGTGGCAGCATCAATGCTAGCCGAGTTGGCCATTGCTAAGGGAAGTAAAGACAATATCAGTATTATAGTCGTCCAGCTCGACTGAATCGACCAGGCCGTGTCTACTTTTGTGTTTTTTCGTTTCTTTTCAGGTTTGAAGTCGTATTGCATGTGAGCGTTAGAGGTCAAATGTATAGGTGATACTTCTACTTAAACTAGATATTTCCTTGAGAGGTTTCTTGGTGCAATATAGGTTTCGAGGTGTCGGCCAACCGCACAGGAATCAGTTAGAGATTTCTTGTTTGTAGTGTTAATAGTTTGTCGATGTTTGAGATCTTGTCGTTTATGCAGGCTCTAGTCTCTCTGACTTGTAGAATCATGCAATGCAAACTATGAAACTAATGATACAAGCTTAAAAATGCGATTGGAGTTGTTCTCTGGATGCCGGTTCGCCTAGGTTCAGACAATTGTAGACTACAGTCATAATGCGAAAAATATAGCGACTACACAGTCGTGAGATATCTGTAGCAGGCACTGAATTGGCCGAGCCTAGAAGAGTTACTGCTCAGTGCTCACTGCTTCGAGATGAAATCATTAATGGATTGAAGATGTGTTTCTTTGAGGCATGATTTTGTTTCATTTGGAGTGAGATTTAGTGTGAAAAGCTTTAATGCTGTTGTACATTTCTTGAAATGAGTGTCTGATTAAGTTTCGAACTTTGTACATTTCTTGAAATGAGTGTCTGATTAAGTTTCCAACTAAAGTCATCTGTCTTCCATAGTTAAAAATTAAATACCAAAAACGTTAAGCATGTAGGACATGTTCTGTAAGGTAGACTAAACTTGTTCTTCGACCTCTTATCTCCAATCCTCGACTAAACTTGCATTCCCGAGGCTTCTGTCTTTCACCTATTGTATCTATATTGGTTAGCTTCATCTCAAACCATGGAGGCATTTTGATAAATGGGATGCATGCTTGAAGGAAGGTCTTCAACTAAAAAAGCTAGAAGACTACGACTATAAGATAGATGGGAAGCAATACAAGTTACTCAATTACGAACCACGTGAACAACCAAAATAATTATATTAAAACAGAGTGCAAATTTTCACTCTATTGTGGACAGAAACACTAAGAGATCATAAATTTTCAGTACAGAACATTACAAATGCCACCAAACAACGCAAGTTTTGCGTAACTTAAATCCATATTGCAAAAGAGAAATGTCGTAAAGCTTACAACATCACAACACAAAAGGAGGGAATGCAAGGAAAGAACAAGACTTCTAAATTCTGCAGAGAATTTTGTCTTCTTACTTCTCATTTTCTGTCTCTCAATCTATCTGTTTCTAATGAAGTGGAGAAGAAAGAGGATGAGCACCCCTTTTATATTGTCTCTTCACTCCTTTCTTCATCCAATATTCGACCTTCTGTATCACAAATTAACTGGCAATTGAAACTTCCGCCAAGTTTAAAAAGAAAAAAAAGACTCTCAAGATTAAATCTTGTATAACTGCACAATTGTTGCACTACAAATTCATAGAAGCTTTGTGAACTTCTTTACGTTGCATGTCTTGTTTTCCTTATCTTAGACTAGAGTGTAGCTTGAGACCGAGACCTCTGCTGGAGAAGCAGAGTGAATATAAACGAACTCGATGCTTTTTCCTGCAGGCAACGAGTCGATCCATGCTGGAAATGTGTAAGAATCACTGGACTTTGTGAGACCCCAGATAGGACCATAGAGCTTGGAAATCGAAAGCTGCAAATTTTTCAAGGTCTTGATAGATTTGTTGGTTACTATGGTGGAGTATCTGTAGTAAGTTTTTCCTTTGGAAACCCATGAAGTTGTCTCCTTTTGTGCAATATCAATAGGACTGGCAGATGAAGCTGCAAAACAGGTATTTGTCACATTAGATGTATCCTCGCAAAAAGAGATGTTGATCCAACAATATGTACCCAAAGTGTATGCTGTCAGGAATTATGCCCTAATCCCTAATCGAGAGAGCAATAAATAGAATGAAAATCAAAGCAACCAAACCAAATGGATTCACAGTGGTTCTAAGAGCTACGTCTACTTGCTAGTTGCTGCGGCAGGTTTTCACTATAATGGAGAAGTGTGCAAGGTTCTCCTCACGCCCTCACGCCCCAAAACTGACCCTCATACCCTTTATATAATAGGAATATTATTATTAGGTTAATCCAGTTCCCCCGTCTTATATTCCAACCCAACGAATGAAAGTTTAAATGAACCACCTACATGAAGCAGCAGAATGTTACCTGGTGCTGGAGTTACTTCAGGTTTTGGGGCTGCTTTTGGCTGAGTATTAACCGGTTTAAGTGCAGGAAGTTCCACTGAAATAGTCAATGCAAATTATTCAAATCTTGTGAGCAAACACTAGATAAAACTTCAAATTTGCAGGAACCGAAGTCATTGAACTAAACAACATGCCTGGAAGGAGCTGGTTGTATCCGTTGTGACCACTATGTAGCCTTGCTAATAAGCCCAGAAGTGGGGCATTGTTGTAGGTAGCAGGCTCAGTTTGCTCGTAGTTGTCTCTGTGATCAGCAAAGTTGTCATAAGCATCAGGTCCTCCAACAAGTGCACCAGTAAGTAGATTTGGGTCGCTTCCCTTCCTGCTGAACCAAGTGGCATAACCTCCCCGGCAACTAACAAATGAAGGGTCTTTCTTAAACGAGACAATTGAGGAACCCCTATGGTGAACTTGTTGTGGGTAGTTGTTTCCATATCCCACCATGTAACTTGTGGCTCTTGGATTGTCTCCAAGAATGTAATCAACCTTACATGATCAAAAAACAAGAATTAGATTATTTCCTCTTGTTAATTCAATTTCATGATTATTAGTCATACTCCTCAACGGAAAATTTGCCTAGGGGATAAATGAGAAGTATAATTAGGCTCTACACAGGCGGACAACCAAGTTCAACACCGGAATTGAAAGGCAAAATTTCTCACAATAAGGTGGTACGTGCTTGGTTGTTGACAGGTGTCCTGTGTTCAACAATAGAGACTAATACGAATAGAATAGTCAATTTTGAGGACAAAGGCTTTATCGAGGGAGAGAACCTTGATGTTTGCAATCTATTGCCTGCAATATACTCCTTCCAAGGTGGGGGGAGAGATTTCTTGGTTGTGCACTGTGCACCTCATTCGTGAAGAGGATCAAAATCAACAAAGGCATTTTTCGTGTTTTGCCCCATATATACTTAGTTGCTCTATATTAAAGAGTTACACGTATTCAGAAGAGAGTTGCACCTGAGATTTAGCAAATGCGAGAAGTTCAGAGGGTAGAACATAGCCAGAAGCACACTTCAGGGACTTGCCGGCAGAGAATAGATAATCAGAGTAGACAGTAAGAAGGAACGAAGCACTTGTTACAAACTGCATGTTGTTCCACCTCTGACGGAAAATGAGTCCTCCCGGAGTCTTTTGAACGTTGGCGGAGCCCTTTCCAAGGCATGAGCACATGAAGTACTCGGCTTTTTGCTGGTACTCTTCAAACACTGGTGTGTAATGTCCACCTTTTCCTTGCATTAGGAACTGCTATTGGGATTAGTTACTAGAGAAGCCCAATCAAGAACCATATATAGATATAGACCATTGCACCAACATAGTGAACCCATTAAGTTTCTTGCTGTTAAACCACCTTGTCTAAAAGGTGATAGACTCGAATTAGTATATTTGACTACTCTGTTATTACCAATACCACGTTGCTTTTTAAAAAAATATTGTTTAGTAAAAAAATTTTGTTCGACAGAATAAGTAATTTTAAACCTAAATTTGCCAAATACGAGTATATTTGGAATAAATTTACCTTGGCAACTAATGTCTGAACACCAGGATACTTCACATCCCAACCAAACTCAGTCATTGCCCAACCAGTTCCTCCCAGTGCATCACCATTGTTCCCTAGGTAGTTCAAGTAGTACTCATTGTTTGATGCCTTGTACAACCATGCAGCTGCCCACAGCAATTCATCCTATGCCCAGAAATGAATAAATAATAAAAATTAGGAACAATATTTTAATGATAAATGAAATTATGTATATATAATTAGTAAATTTTCACAATTGGTCTGCGATGTATTGGAATTGTAGCAAGTTGGTCTCCAACCTCCAAAAACATGTCTAAATCTCTGTGGTGTCTCCTCATGTCCAATTTTATAAAGAAAGATTTTGCTTTTTAACTTGTGTCGAGCATAAACTTGAAGTGAAACATGTTTTCACGAGGGCCACAAAATAATTTGACGAAAATTTGCAGCTTCCATCGTTACATATTGAACTCAACTTACTCACATTAAGAGCCTGTTTAATTCTAATTAATTGAGAAAAAATGAGCTTTGAATATTATTTTTAAAAGAATGTGTGCTAAAAAGTATGAGAAGATTTTTAGTATATATACATAATATTTTATTGTGTGAATATATAATTAAAAATAATTATGTAGCAAATCATAAAATAAATTAATTGGTGCCAAACCACACTAAAATTTGAGGACAGATATTCAACTTTTTCCGCATGTTTGGGAAGCAAATCAATTTTTTAATTAAATTGGAAGGGGTGGAATCACATACAGCATATCCACTGACAGATCGGTAGTACTTCTGTGCCAATGTAATGCTACTGTCATATTTGCCCCTGTATTTGTCCGCAAAATCAAAAAGCTGAAACAAAAAATAATCACTTGTTAGAGCGCAGGGTAGAAATGAAAATAGCTAAAATTGAAGGATAAAATAGGAATGCAAATAGCAATCTATAATTTTTGTAATGTAAAATTATTTATTTAGTCCCCGTTTGGTCCGAATTAAAAATCGATTTTAATTCAAGTCAAACTCAAACAATAATTAGTAACCACTTTTTTTTAAGGGTCCCACAACTTTTCAATCATACATTTCAAAAATTTCTATCAAAATACATTAAAAATCTAATTTTAATCTCTACCAAACACCCTTGGTGGAGATAAAAATCAGATTTTAACATATTTTGATAAAAGTCGATGGAATGTGAGTTGGAAAAGTTATGAGTATTGTGAAATATGTGGTTAAAATTAATGTTGGTTTTTACTTAGATTTTAATCAAATATTTTAACGATATCAAAGGGCTTTGAAATTCAGGAGTTGCTTAAGGTTGCTAAATTGAGCCTTTTTTAACTTTTTAACATTCTGGTTTGCTGATAAATGTTGTCGCAAAATGCTATTCTGCGCCAACAACCAATCCCTGACAAGAAATAAGTACTGTGATTGCTTGCTTCACCTTCCGCAATTTGCCTTCTCCACAGTGCTACAGGGCGGGGCGATGGGACCATGGGGATCAACCTTTAAAAATAAGTACTGTGTCTATTACGCTAATCTACGCATCCCCAAACCGGTTGCAAGTATGCGCCAACCATGGAACACACTGCCACGCAGTAAAACCCCGGCGAAGAACACCAATAGAAAAAGATTATAACTAATTATTTTTGAATATTAATCAGCGAATCCACCTTACAAAAATGTAGTGAGTGATTCATTAACCAACCTGGTAGGCATGTTCGAGTAGCTCTTTAGCATAGGACGGGTTGTAGCGATGGAAGACGATGGATGCAGCTGCCATGGCTGCGGCGGTTTCACCGGCAAGGTCGGATCCCGGGTTGCTCGGGTCAATTTTATACGCAGCCCGAGAGGTGGTCATGTCCTCCGGCCTTTGCCAGCAGTAATGGTCTGTGTTTCCATCTCCAACCTCTCCATAAAGAACATTAGGCTCCGGGTGGGCTTTGATTAGATAATCAGTGCCCCATTTAATAGCATCCAATGCATTGTTAAGTTCTCCACTAGCAGCCATTTGTTTTCCATACTCTATTATGCTCCAAGACATCATTGTAATAGTGAATGCCATTGGTAGCCCAAATTTCACATTGTCCCCTGCATCATAGTATCCACCTACAAGATCCACCTGCGTAAAATCATAACGACTATTTTTAAGTTCATGTATAAGCATTAATCAGGATTAACACGAGTACAAACGATAGAAATTGCGGTAATATACTTGAACTGAAAAGCAAATTTGCAGTAAAACCATACCCCATTGATTTTTCCATCACTGAGTCCAGAATTACCACGCCATTCGATTCTTTGATTACTGGGCAAGTAACCAGATCTCTGAGCTTCAAAGAAGAGAATGCTCTTAGTAAGAGCTTCGCCATAGTCATGGCCGCCCAATGCCAAAGGAAGAATCCCAATTAGTACTAAAAACAGAGGCGCAACTGAAAAACAGAGTCCCATTGATTTCTCCATTAATTTCCAACCGAAATAATGAAAAAACGCAAAAGGTTTTATGGTAATATTCACTATACTGATCTGATCTGTGAAAACAAAACGTGTCTGTGTATATATTAGCAAAATGCTGGAGTTTTGGTTTAGTTTATCAGCTAAAAATTCTAATAAACGAAAACAGAAACAGAATGTAACCTAATGAAAAATAGAAAGAGAGAGAGAGTAGGATTTGGGAGAAGAAGCGCAAAAGGCAGTATATATTGAGGGAGGGAGGAGGGAACGAGGGTCCGAATTATTATACAGAAAATGGGTAGATTAATAAATGCACTTTATTTTCTGTATTTTCTAAAAGGGAAAATAGTATTATTAGTCCCCAGTTATTGACTTTATTGCAACTTGATCCTAAGCTTATTTTCTCTCAATATTGTCCTTACTTTTTCTAGTTTTTTCGTATCGTTATTTTTCATTCGGCGAAGAGACTTTGTTCACTCTGTCTTTAAAGAAAATGATCAAAATTTCAGCAATGTCTCAATCCAAGGCAAACTCATGCCATCATTTTCTTTTTCTTTCTCTACCTTCAACATGATCAAGCTCAAAGTCACACGATAGACCTTGAAAAGAGGAAGGGGCCTCAACAGATCTTGTAAAATAGTTTTTTTCTTTTTCGACTAGTGTTAGAGAATTGATTATTTTCAATTAGTTTATCCAATTCAGGAGCGTACTTAATCGAGAAGTAAATGTAAGGACATAAATATATCCTCCCATTTTGTTCACATTACATCAAATATCAAAGTATGTAGATTGTGGACCAATACTCCCAATTTCCCTTTGAAAAACAATAATATGGGGGAGGGGGCATAGGCATGTGCTTTTTATTAGGACGCTTTTTCTAGGAAGGGTCGGCGCTGAATCTTTATTTTATTTGGCTAGAAATCAAATTACTGCTGCAGACCAATCAGAGTAAAACATTCATATTAAATTTAAAGTAATATGATAAGGACAGCATTGCAAGATTAACTGATTTCTTCTTAGTTGATACTGGATAGTTACCAAAATGAGTAAGAAAAATTGAGTCGTTAGGTCAAATCAAAAAATTTACATAGAAATGTCCCTTGTGTGTCCCCATTGTGAGATTGTCTTTGTCATATTAATTTATTTTTAAAGTTAATAATTTTGTACCAGAAATATTAGGCTTGAACATTTTCTAAAATTTCTATTAAAAAGTAAATTGAAAAGGCACATACGAGTCCCAGACCTATGTTTCAAGATCCATCTTTAAACCTCGAGTTCAACTAAATAAATGCAATAAAAATTTGTTAGCCGTCATGTTCAGTCCAATAATGACTAACTTATTTACTTCACGTAGCTAGTTAAATTCGATAAAACTGGATAAACGCACGGAAAAAAGATAGAGAAATTTTAGGAATCACTAGTCAGAAGCACACCTGTAAGGCACGTGTCATGATATAGTTGAGTACATAATA
>CAIGRK010323320.1:0-12518 GCA_903798315.1 Fraxinus greggii | reverse complement strand
TTATTTTGGAAGAATGTATTCTGGAATAGTAGATTGATGGAGAATGCGTGGTTGAAAAAGAAGGAAAAGTTATTGATGTGATGTAAAATATTATTTTATTGAAGAATGTGTGATTGAAAATGAGTAGAAAAATTAAAATGAAAATTTTAATGTGTACCAAACAGTTGCCTAATTTATAGCACGGGCAATGGTTACCCTATGGGGTAACCCCAATCCTATTGTCATCTCACTCGATGACGCGCTAGTGCTGAAATTTAAATTGGATTAGCCAATTTACCAGAGCGGACCTATCTAAATCCGTAGATTACGAGAGAAGAGAATTTATTACTTTAGGGCTGCGAATTTTTGGCCTAAAGTAATTCGGTAAATGTATAGTACTTGCGACCGTCAAACCACCAAGGGTAGAATCGTCCAACTTTTCCCGTGTAACCTAAAACGCGAAGCCAAAAACATCAGCACGTTTATGAAATCAAAATAAGCACACTGCCTGAAGAAACCGTCGCCTAAAAACGTCCAACGCACCCACATGCGCCTTCGCCTGAGAACCACGCTCCGCTGGTCGCCCGCTGCCGTCAAACCCACGCGTCGGACCCCAAGAACCGCCTATGCCTGCACAGTCCACCAGTGGTATCCGTTCGTCCAATTGGCCACTGGTTTGTCCGGAAATCGCCTTTGCAGGTGCGGATTTTTTGGGAAATCGCGAACAGCCTTCTGCTTCGTCAATTTCTCACCGGAATTCACACCAATCACTGCTCTAATACCAAATGTTGGTGATGAAACTCCAAACTTCAAAGATCGGGGCTCAGTATTGTTGAATCAACACCACAATCGATGAGCCAAAATCACAAACCTAAACTCTCAAAACCTGTTGCTTTCGGGATGCCCACGAAGGGCAAGGTGTGGACTTTAATTTAACCTCAAAGATCAGCCACAGAGGCTAAAGAAGGAAGGAGAAAGAAAGCACAGAAAGCAGGGAAGCACGAAGCAGAGACAAAAAGACAGGCGCCGTTTCTCTCTCAAACCAAAGGCTAATTAAATATCAATTCCACACGTGAAGACAACCGTAATGGCTAGCATATATAATAGCAAGTATGGGCCTTTAGGTTAAGGAATAGTAGGGGCCCAATAGGTAGTATATAAGTGGGCTATCAACCGAAAAGCCTTCCAAGGTAATGGATCGGGCTAAGAGTAGCACTAATTAAATTAAGCTATTTCAAATAGCCCAAATAAGGTTATGGGATTTGTTTAAACAATTGTGGTGTCGATATGCAAATTCAGTCATTTGGTCGATACCGACTGAAAAAAAAATGTCGTTTGACCACAATTTGCCTTGAAAATTTGAAGCTACATCATTAGAAATGTCGCAAACTCTTTTACCTGCTAAAATAGATACAGGGAATTTTTTGACCTATTCACAGAAATTCTTGGTACGCTCAATCATCAAAATTCACTTTAGGCTTAAGTCTCTTCATCGATCCTTAAATAAGTAATTATTTCGAAATCTACTACAAAGAATTGTTTCATCAGATCTGCTGCATGGATAATGTTTTCCTTAAAAATTTATGTTTGTGCAGCCAGGGTTGTAGGAACCAAAGAAGTGAGAGTAGTACCAACTGAACATAATTGTGTTTGGAAAATCATATTAGACATTTTCTTAATCTTTTCTTTTTCAGATGGAAAAAGAATCCGGATTCCGGGACACAGATTACTGAGCAATAGGCTTGTGAAATGCTTAACAAACGTAGAAGCATTTATATTGCGAGCTTCAGATCTTGAAGAAGTCACCAGTCTTTTTGCAAGATTCTTGAAAAGTCCACGTGTTCAGGGGGCCATAAGGTAATTTCTAACTGCGTGAATCTGTTTAACAAATTCTTGAAATTGATTATTGAAGAATCTGATAGGGAATTACATTGCAACCGAATGTCGAAGGGGGACCTGGTTTACAAAATCCCTATAGCCTCTCTCTTATCACTTACTACCATTTAGTAATCCATCTATTATTTTATTCAGTTATTCTGAACTTTATGGGGAAAATATAACTTTTCTCCTGTCAAACTTAAATGATGTAAATATTAGAGCTCATTTGATCTCCTTGGATAAGCATGCTTACTAGAGTGGAAGCAATAAGGCAGTTTGTAGGTGTCCTACTAGCCTAAACACATTTTGAATCATTTCGTTTTTATGGAAGTTCAGACCTACCTCAGTCGATTTAACAATATATATCTCCACATAGCAGTTATAAAAAGGAAGCAATAACGACTTTATATTACGACGAGATTTTTTTCCCCCCTCATTTTTTAAGGAAAAAGGGGAAAGTGTCTTCGAACACAGCTTCTTTATATCTGTACGGCATAGTCTCACTCTTTAGATATATGTTCAACTCCAGGTACGAATCACCTTACTGGAGAGGCTTAGCAGCAAGACAAATTCAAGTTGCATGGAGATATAGGAAGAAGCGAATAAGTCGTGCAGACACCTCTAGCTCAAAACCTGATCATTGATCTAGACACAGCCATTTACTTAAAGTAGCATACATAAATTTCATGTGGTGTATTTCCACTAGTACCTTGTGGCAATATTGTGATATCCATGGTAAATTTTAAATACAGCCCATAACTTGTATCTGTACCAAGGATAATAATTATGTAAAAAAATCTGTAAGTATTTTGGCTTGAATGGATATTATATGTATCTTCTGTATCAATAGTACATTGTTAGATTTGCGGTCTTGAGATATTGGAACAAACAACCCAAGGAGAACGATGAAACAAACATGTACGGATGGAAAGATGTTCACGCTTTTCAGCAGGTTTTAGTTACCGATGGTGGATGCAGAAATAAGAATATCTCGTGCTTGTTCATGGCTTCTTGTAGTTTCTGATAATCTTGTTGCTCTAAATCTTTCGGTATATATATTTTTAGTGATATCATGGTGGATGATAATGTTCTGTTCATGTATTCATGACTAGTTGTGGTTGCTAAGGATTTCTTTTAATAGTTCTTTTCGTTGATCATGCATGTCAGTAGTGTTTATTCACAGAGTTGAATGTAGGATGCTATTATCTTGTGCATATGTTCGTGTCCTGCTGTTGCTAATGATCTAGCAATGAACCGAAAGGGGTAGTGGAAGGATTTAAATAATCGACCCCAAATACGTTGAAACGAGGCTAATTTGTTGTCCTTTATGAAATAGGTCGATATAACAACCTATTCTGTTTTGCATCAAAGGCTACATTGATGGTATTTTATTTGTATTTATGGAGGCATCTTAAAAATCTCGACAATCACCAACATAAACAGTTGAGGAATGTAATATTTTGAATGAGGGGAGAGGGGTGGGTTGGAGTGGAGTGGGGTGGAGAGTTTGTACAATTAATTGTTACATTTTGGACAGTGGTTGGTTTACACCCAAATTAAATGTTTTTATTTTATTTTTATTAGGATGCTATAAATCTAATGATTCGAGCACTTAAAGTGAATTGCGAACAAGTTGACCGTATAAGCAATGCTTTACTGTTATAGAAATGTTAAATGGTTGGTTAGGTTTTATATTATTGTTGAAGGTTTTTTGGGCATTATCGCTATTATTTATGCTAACATGTGAAAGAAAAGGGGGTTAAGAAAGTACACATTATTTCAAAAATTAAAATAAGGAAGGTTTGAATAATTTTTGAAAATGGAGGGGTATCTCGAAAATTGTAATAAACTTCAGGAGAGATATTCGTCATTCACTTTTTAAAAGTGTGGCGAGTTCTGTGAAATTTTCAAAAACGTGTATGCGTTATTCAAAGCTTAAAATTAGAAAGACTTGTATAAGTTTTGAAAAGTGAGGAACGTCTCTTAAAATTAGATTTTCTTAAAATTTAAACTTTTTTAAAGCAAAACAATTTATTTTTGCTTAATTAAAATAAAGGAATAGACAAATAAGAAACATTATGCTATTTGTACATCAATTGTGTACATTCATTTTGACATTTGATGTTGAAATTACGAGGGTTGACCCAAATTATACCTAGAGTGGGGGAGTGAATATGTGTTTATGCAGAAATAAAACTTAATAATTAATTAGCAACAAGTCACTATTAATTATCTTTGGATAGTTAATCAATCAGTCCAATTATCCTAAATTAAATTATCGCAGTTATATGGAAAACAATAAATAACAAGCAGATTGATCGCGGAGAAATCCTAACTGGGTAAAAACTCTGAGCACTTTGCTAGTCAGAAATTCACTATAAACGAATTTTGAACTTACAGTCTGCCAGATACGACTGCCACTAGTACTTTCTGACCTCCTGACTGTAATTTCCACAACTCTCCTGGATTGCGTGCTTGCGCACCAACTTCCAACTGCAGTTTTCAAAACCCTTCTGGATTACGTGCTCCTACACCAACTTCTAGTTTTATGAATTCGTATTTCCTGTGGATCGACGAAGAACTCCGCGTTCTCCAACAATTGGAACTCAAGTCACCTTCCATTGATCTTCAGAAATCTGATAGATGTGTAGGAAATAGCAATTTTGTATTTGGATTAAGTGAGTTTGATGTTTTCACTGCCAAAAACAAATCACAAAATGAAGATTGAAAGCTTATTTGATGAAGATGATATGTAGAGTACGTGTTTTCTCAATGTTAAACCTTAAAAAAATCGTTCAGAGGCGTGCTGGTATTTATATAGTAAGTTAAGGAATGAATGAAGCGGATAAAAAACCTTAAAACGCTAATTAAAATTCTCCAGATAAGTATCACTCGAGCGAAAGTTGGGGGCCAAGCGAGCGACGTTCAGACGACAGACTAGCGACAAAGTTTTTGTTTACGCCGCTCGAGCCAAGTCATAGCGACAATCTACCGAAATTGCGGCGCCATTTTTTCTTCTTTTCCATTCTCGAACCCTAGACGTAATACAGTTCAATTTATAACAATTGTAACTTACTCATTGACTTTTACAACACAATAAATTAGTCATTTTATCCACAAAATCGCCAACACTAAAAATCTAATGGATGTTTTGTCAACAAATAAGTGGATTAAATTTTTATTTTTTTAAAATTGACAAATGAGATAATGACACGTGGTATGATATAAATAAATGTGTAGATCACGATGTACACCAAGCATGAATGTTTTTAAGAAAGGAGAATGGGTGTCAAAACCTTGAGGTTTATGTAATCGACTCCCAGTGCTTATTTGGTAAAGTTATTTTTTGTTAAAAAATGGTTTAAATTGGTCCAACTTTATTTTTAATCATAAACTTCATTTCATTCATAATTTTTATTCATTTTAAATAACACATTTCAAAAGAACTATAAGTTTTTATCGACTTTATTTACTAAATTGTATTAATTTCAACAACAGAAGAGGACATATTTGTCATTACATCTTACCTATAAACAGTAGCACGTTTTATTCACAAAAATGGAAAACAGAGAGAATGTATGCTATATCATACGACTGTTGTACAGAAAGTCAGTATATAATAAAAACGGAAAATTGCATCATTAGCTTCTTCTTTATTGTTCCAACGACATATTAGTTGTCAATCTTAAATTATTATTGCAATATTACACTTTAACAATGGAAACCCTCTAAATTTCCATTAAATGGCACGTGTGAAAAATGTGCTTCATTTAAACTTTCTAGTTACCAATGAAAGATCGAAAATTTAGCCCTTGAGGATTAAAATCAATTTTTAATAGATTTCGATAAAAGTTGATGAATCAATGAAATATGTGATTAAAATCGCTTGTTTACTTTGATTTAAATTAAATATAAATTTTAATCACTATCGAGTGTGCAAGGACGGACTAAATGTCGACTAGGGGTATTGATATGAAAAGGCTAAAACATCAAGTGTCGAATTGACGATCGAATTGATGATGAAATATTTAATAAAAATAAAGAAAATTTCTCTTTCTTGAAAAATGAGCCGGGGTGAATTAGTTGATTTTCAAGATGAACCAATCCGTTTTAAGATTATTTTATAACTTCAGTTACTTATATATAGAAACTGATAGAACCCAAATTTTGTTAAATCGTTGAATGCTCCATTTAAAATTTCCATACAACTACAGAAGTTGGAAAATAGAATTGAAGTGTGAGGATTATTCGATAGCCTCCGGCCTGCAACTGATTGTGCAATAATAATAAAAAATTATAGACCAATTTTCTATTGAAACAATAAGTTGAGGACTAGCAATACGATTTCCTTGAAGACAAATTTTTTTTCAAAAAAAAAAAAAAACCACCGATGTGTTGTAGCCTGTAGGTACCTACGTACGTAGAAGGTAGGAGTACTATTTATTACGGGGTGGCTGATGAAAAGCCTTCTTTTCGCAATCTTCTCTTAATTACACACACCTTCCTCCCTAGATTTCTCTTCATTTCCATTGCGTTTCACCTCCACCCACCCATTCTTTTTCTCTCTTCTATGCAATGAATGCTTATATATATACATATGTGGATGTGGGTGTGAATATGATTTTCATGGCGTTACACTGTCCAAAAATGAAATAAAATGAAAGGAGGACAGTGGGGTTCAACATTCAAAATTTCATTTGTTGTTGAAGTAATCTTGTTATTATGACTTTTTTACTTTTCCTTTCATTATTTTTGTAATCTGTTATTTGATTTACTTATTACAGTAATCTCAGTTATTACTGTAATATTATGGGAATAGTTGATTTACCAGAGTTTCTTGAATGCAAGTACTGTCAGTAGTATTACCACCATTATTATATGCACCAGAGGTTTTGGTGAGGATCAAGGAATGGAGTTTGGTTCCGGAGGCGATGATTTTGGCTGTGGCGACCACCGGGATTCTGCTGATCCTCACCGGAGGAAAAAGCGTTTTCATCGGCACACTGCCCACCAAATTCAAAGACTTGAAGGGTAAGGCCTTTTAATTATTTTAGCAATCCCATGCACGGTTTTAAGGGTGAGTCGAGAGTGCTTGTTTTGAGTAGCACTGTCATAAATTAGTTATTAGTTCTTGCTCAATAGGGCACTCCACTTTTTTCGTTATGCTGAGTTTTAAACTTTTCTTTTTTATTTTTTTTTATTGGGTAAAATGAAGGGCGTTCAAAGATTGTCCCCATCCAGATGAGAAAACAAGAATGCAGTTAAGCAGAGAGTTGGGTTTGGCTCCTCGCCAAATTAAGTTTTGGTTCCAAAACAGAAGGACTCAAATGAAGGTTCATTTTTCCTTTTCTTTTACTTCAGTTTTATCTGTAATATGATGTTTAGCCATGCTTAAAAAAGAGACGCGAAGAAAGGTAGCTAAAATGCATATTTTAAGTACAACTGATCATCCTCTAAGTCTATGGTGTTTTCTATAAGCTATGTAGACATTTGCTTGTATTTCCCTTCCCTAGTATGTTAAAACTGCAAATTTTATCACGGTTTAGGCACAATATGAAAGAGCAGATAATAGTGCACTTCGGGCAGAGAATGACAAAATCATGTGCGAGAACATTACAATCAGGGAGGCACTCAAGAATATGATCTGCCCTTCTTGTGGAGGACCTCCAGTTTCAGAAGATCCATACTTAGACGAGCAAAGACTGCGAATGGAGAATATCCAGTTGAAAGAAGAGGTTTTTCAGTTTTGATTCCATTTTCAAGAAGATGCTTATTAAGTTGTAGTCTTTTTACCAATTATTTGTAAATCGTATTGCATTATTTGCAGCTTGAAAGAGTTTCAAGCGTTGCCGCCAAGTACATAGGCCGGCCCATTTCACAACTCCCACCAATGCAGCCTTTTCATGCATCGTCATTGGATTTATCCATGTCGAGTTATGGAGGGCACGGAATGGTTGGTCCTTCGCTTGATCTTCTTCCAGGAAGCTCGACCGGTGCTTTACAAAAATTACTTTTCCCTACAATGAGCATTTCGGACATGGATAAATCCCTCATGGCTGATATTGCTGGCAATGCCATGGATGAATTGATTAGACTTTTGCAAACCGATGAACCACTTTGGATGAAATCAGCTGATGGAAGAGAAGTTCTTATTCTCGAAAACTATGAGAGAATTTTTCCCAGGCCTAATACTCACATGACAAATCCCAATATTCGAAATGAAGCTTCAAGAGATTCTGGTGTTGTGATAATGAATGGCTTGGTATTGGTTGACATGTTTATGAACACGGTTAGTTTTTTTTTTTTTTCTACTTTATTTCGTAGCATTTCCTATTTGTGTACTTTACTCGTACTGTCTTTCTTATCAATTATAGACAGTCATTCTGAAATGTTCTGCTTAATAACAGAGCAAGTGGATGGAATTATTTCCTACAATTGTTTCAAGGGCAGTAACACTTGAAGTAATATCATCAGGAATGCAGGGAAGCCAAATTGGTACATTGCAATTGGTAATAATCCCCTGAGCAAAATTTTTCTTTTTCAATTTTGTTTGAAGTTCATTTTAATTGAATTGTTATTTTTTAGATGCATGAAGAGTTGCAGGTACTTTCGCCTTTGGTGCCAACTAGGCAAATCTGTTTCCTTCGGTTCTGTCAGCAAATTGAGCAAGGCTCGTGGGCAATTGTCGATGTTTCATATGATCTTCCCAATCAAGAGAACCAATATGCTTCTTCATGTAAAGCTCGCAGGCTTCCTTCTGGATGCTTGATACAAGACATGCCAAATGGTTATTCCAAGGTTGAATATTAGCATATTCAACTACATTTCCATCACTCTGTTTGGTAATTTAGTAAGCAATACGGAAATTTACACAACCATTTTTGTTGTACAAATGATAGGTTACTTGGGTCGAAAACTGGGAAATAGAAGATAGAGCTCCAATTCATAGGCTTTATAGAGATATTATTCACAGTGGATTGGCATTTGGAGCAGAAAGATGGCTTTCCACTCTTCAAAGGATTTGTGAAAGATTAGCGTGTCTTATGGTTTCTAGCAATTCGAATCGTGACGTTGGAGGAGGCAATTCTCGACTATTTTTATTTCAATTCCAAAATTAAGTTCAAAGTGATCAATTTTATGTTTTCATTACTAATTTTCCTGATGCATTTAATGTACAGTAATTCCATCACCTGAAGGGAAAAGGTGCATGATGAAACTTGCCCAGAGGATGATCAATAACTTTTGTGCAAGTATCAACCCGTCTAATGGCGAACGATGGACGACACTTTCAGGGTCGAATGAGTTTGAAGTGCGAGCAGCACTTCACAAGAGCACTGATCCTGGCCAGCCTAATGCCGTGGTACTTAGTGCAGCCACTACAATTTGGCTTCCAGTTTCTGCACAAAATGTCTTCAATTTCTTCAGGGACGAGAGAACTCGACCTCAGGTAAGGATTAAACTTCGTACCAACATCATTATTTAAAATTCAGCTTATCTGGTTTATGCAAGACAATGGTGTTCATCTTTTCATATTGTTTATAAATATAGTGGGATGTTCTTTCCAATCAAAATCCTGTTCAAGAAGTTGCTCACATTTCAAATGGTGCTCATCCAGGGAATTGTATCTCTGTCCTTCAGGTAAAATTCCTCTCCCTAATCATCACAGTCTGTCGCATATTTCTAGAGCAACAAAATTTTTATTCTCTTGGCGACAACATAAGCACGTGTTTGGTATTAGTACTTGAAAAAAATGGCTAGTATAATGAACGATTTTAGCTTCTTTTTCTTATTTGTGAAACATTCAGGCTTTGGTTAACTGGTTAACATGTCAACTATGAATTCTTAAACCAGACTCTGAACACTAACAAGAACATGCTGATACTCCAAGAAAGTTGCATAGACTCATCAGGTTCACTTGTCGTGTACTGCCCCGTCGATCTTCAGTCCATCAACATGGCAATGAGTGGGACCGACCCTTCGCCCATAGCGCTGTGGCCTTCCGGGTTCACCATCTCACCAGACGGTCGGCAACAAGGTCAACTTCATGCCGGAGGAATTGATCATGGAGCCTCAACCAGTTTAAACACCAGCAATGGTGGTTGTTCATCAGGTTCACTTGTCACAATAGTGTTTCAAATACTAGTGAGCAGCTTACCATCAGCCAAAATGAGCCAGGAATCAGTGACCACTGTTACTAACCTTATCAGCAACACTGTCCGCCAAATTAAAGCTGCCCTGAATTGCACTGCTTACTGATAGGTGGATTAGACAGTACGGTACGTATAATATAAATCAAGAAAACAAAACTAAAATCTTGTTTATTATATTGTTCGATACTGTTTAATACTACATACCAATACCAAACGTGCAGTTATTCGTGTTGGATGGTGGTAATGAATGGAGAAGAGAACCTTATTGGTTAGTTGGGGATTTTGAATGCTACTGTGCTGCTGTCTGCTGCTGTTTTTGCTGCCAAGTCTCATTACAATTCACAACCACCTCAAGTTGTCATTTTTTATCCTAGTTTTTTTATAGATTTTTCTTTCTCTTTCTTTCTTTCCTTCCATTTTTTTTCTTTTGAATTTTCAATATATGATTTACTTATGACAATCTTGCTACAAAGCGATAACACATTTAATGATAAGGAGACATGTGTCAATACATGATTACAGTTCTTTTTTCAAAAAAAAAAATGCCCATGCAGCCCCTTTCACCCCGCCCATGGCAATGCCCTTGTCCAATGTGCATTATTCTACTTATAAACAGGGAGTCAAGAAACGTACCATAAATGGAAAATTGCACAATGGGTCCTCAATTTATTGCTTTAGCAGGAAATTAGTAACAAACTTTTATTATAGTTATTCAATCTATTTACAACAACAAAAAATGCTCAATCTTATATTAAATTGTCACGTGTTCTTTGCACGTATTATTTTATGAAGTTAAATTTAGCTCCAAAACACGGGCGATGTTTAGAAGATCAGAGTGAGGCGTATTTTTAGGAACATATAATAATAATAATAATAATAATTTTGTCATCTGAACTATTTGTCAATGAAGATTAATTGTACAACAATAATAAATTTTGAACATCAATTTTTTACAGAGGTAGACGTACAATATATATATATATAATGTGTGGTCCTATGGAAATTAATTAAGACTGGCATGAATCTAAAGTGGGGTAATAATAATGACAGAGTGGTAGTTTAATAGTTATTTTCAATTAACTAATTTAGTGCTCCACGAAAAGTCAAGTCTTGGGGCCAGAATGCAATACATTTGGTTGTTTTTTAAAAAATAAAAAACTCGTATCGAAATGAAGAAGGAAACAATTATGGTGAATTCGTATGATGGAGCTTTGACCTCTCAATTGACTTTTTCATACTTGATCTCCAAAAATATAAAGGTTCGTTTGACAGGTAAAGATGGAAAGAAATTTAAATTATATGGTAGTTGGAAAATAAAAATCCATCAAACCCGTAGAAATTCATTTTCCATGAAAGTAAAGAAAATGCAGTTTTGTACATTGAAATTCGATTTTCATTTCCACATTGCAATCAAAAAGTCAAAGTGAAATTCATTTTCTTCTAATGTAATATTTTCCATGCAACTCATTGCAATCAAACAGTGTCAAAATGTCAAATAATTTTCTCTATTTTTCTTCTTTCTTTAAATAAAAATCGAGACAACCCACTAATTAATAAAATATAGAGAAGTAATATAGTAAAACATAAAATGCTTCAATGATTATTATAACAAAGCCCTGACCTATTGAACTAAAATAATAAATAAAGCAAAATCATGCAATTATAAAATAAATATAATAATGAAAACAATTTTTCTAATATTAAAAATAAGATCGTAAAACCCACCTTAAATGCTTATTTGAAACTCAACTCTATTTTCAATTAACGGAGTATAATGTCATAATTTTTGGGATAATTATAGTCGCGATTTTAATCTCTCAATTTCGGTAGGTTTACTCAAATTTTTGATTTGTACAGTGTTGGTTTCAAACCTTTCAACTTGTGTGGCGGAAGGATTTTCGGACGATTTTCGTCTAAAATTCGATTAGTTGACCAAGAGTTGGCTTTTGCCCATAATTTGACCAATTGTGAAAGGGTAAAATGGTATTTTAATCTTTCATTTAATTTGCATCGGAAGTTCCAAACCTTTAAAAACTTGCAACCGAGGCCCCAATTCTTTAATAAATGTGTAACGAAATGACAATTAACGATTTTCATCCGAAATTCTATAAGTTGATTTTATGTTCATATTCCTCGATTCATACAACGACCCAACCTCAACCACAATGTCTAACCCCTAACTCACCCAATCAGACCCATTGGTAGGTGGGGAAGCCTCCGTCATCGTCATCGCCATCTTCATCTCCATCTCCATCTCCATCTCCATCGCCTCTGTCGACTACTGTTGATTTTGAAGAGAATTTATTTATTTTTTAGTTCTTTAAAAGGTTCTTGTTAATGTTAGCCCAATTAAGAGGGGGTGTATTGATTTTTAAAACTTTTTCGAATAATTAACTACAATTACGTAAGTTAAAAAATACTTTGATAAATTAATAATCGTAAGCAAGATAAAACAAGTAGATCAATCAAATAATAAGTAAAAATATGAAAGTGATAAGAAAAAGAAAGAGA